>CM066031.1:1294314677-1294442049 GCA_033557465.1 Ichthyophis bannanicus
GCATGGCGTCCCTGTATGTGCATTGTCAACTAAGGACAACTGTATGGAGAATGGGCATACCGAGGGCCGCAGGCCGCAGCACATGTCAAGAGCCACCCCCAGAGGAAATGCCACACGATCATATGTGAGAACAGGTAGTAGTGCAGTGCCACAAAATCACCTGTAATCCGACCAAGCATAAAAGGATCACAAGGTTCAATTCCCCAGCTGTAGATCCTAGCCAAATCCACACCCGCATATTATATTACCACCACCCTTGCAAAAGTCCTAAGACAAGACTGAATACACCTTATATTGCAGATGACCCGAAAACATGGCCCATAAAACACCAAGCCAATCCCCACCCCACAGAGCACAGAACACCATAAAACCTCTACACCATACCTCATATCGAGAGGCGCCCCAACAATGCAGCCCTACTGGTTCCACACACCTAAATTTAAAACAAAAATAACATATCCGTCCTCCCCCCAACAGGCATCTATGAGCAAGATGCTCAAGGGGTGAATATTGCAGGTCTATGCGGCCACAAACCCCTGAAGTCTGCAAATTTATCGCATAAGCCCGGCCAATAGGGACAGCATGAAAAACCTGAACAAGTGCTTGGAACCACACCAGGACTGGAGTTGGGAAACCCTGGCGTGGGGTTAAAGCAGCAGCCGCAAACAGGGGCATCCACACCCACATCCAGCCATCCCAAGCATGCCAAAGCCACCTTTTTGGAAAGTCATGGACATCAGGATTGTGCTCTGCGTGCATCTCCCAATACTAGCACTTTCACCTGGCCTACCATAGTAATGCCACCATACAACCTCGGAAATATCGGTACAACCCCTACAAAAGGTTGCTATGAGGACCACTGGCAGATTAGCAATTTCATAGCCTAAGTAAAGTTTTTCGCCCCAGTGAGCTGCCAGCAATCCAACCTCTCTGATTGTCCTGTGGAAAGTGTTGCTAACATGTTCTCGTGTCTTTCAGTGTTTTAGCCAACCTGTTGCAGGTGGACACCTATCAGTTGTTGCGTACCCTAACCCATTTGTGCACTTGTGCCCCGGACCACATGATGTTGGCAGGGGCACTGCCCAACATCCCCCAGAGCGACCAAATTTTGGGCACATAGGATTGAGGGAGTGTGTGCCCCACTATCAAGTGTGTGCTGTCGTTACGGGCAAACACCACAGCCCCCCCACCGCCCTCAGTGCTAGCACGGTTTGCCATTATAGGAGCGCGCCATATGTTGCATACTTAGGAGGCAAGGTACCCCTTTGGAATAAAAGACAAAACAAAAAAAAAAAGCGGCCCTAGAGTTAGATGGACCGACCCTTTCGTGTGAATCCGCACAGAGCATAAGGGCAATGGGCGCAAGTTACACTGTAGTGTCTTGGCCATCCACCTGCCACATAAATATGGGTGGCCATAGCATGGGTCCATCTGTGGCGGTCAGCACTCACCCTTGTTTAATTGCCATTGTACCACTGAATTTGGCGATTAGGGTTCCCCCATGAGTGCGCTTCGATGGCCAGGTTCCTTCACATGTGAAATCTATGGGTCCTCTCCGTGTGAGGTCCCATCACTCACCTATCTTCTTGTTCTGTATGCTGACACGTCCTGTTCTTGGTGTCTGCAATGCCCATTGCTTACGCATCGGACCCTTGATCTAGCGGCTGTAGTGTCTGCAGAGCTGCCAGCTAGTAGTGTGTCCGTGCTGGAACTACCTCGCGGTTTGTGTCAGCGGTCTGCGTTTGCTGCTGGTAGAGTTTGTCAGAAAATATTTGTGGGTGAAGTCTGGGACTGGTACTCCAAGCCTGTCACTCTGTCCACTTATGCCCAAAGGATGTGTAGCGCGCGGAGTGTCTGTTTCCCCACCAGGATGGGGGGGGATGCTGGTGTTCCCCCCTACAAAAGCTTATCCGACTGCAGGTGAGGTTGTAACCTTTTCTGCACCATAGACCCCAGGAGGGGGGCTTGTGGTGGTCCACTAAGGAAAAAACAACAGCAGCAGAAAACACTAAACAACTAACTAGCAACACCCAAAAAAGGAGAAGAACCCAATTACAAACCCACGTCTCATCCAAAAAACATCTGCCCCCCCTATTACTCCTAACCCCCTTTTCCTCCCGACCTCCTTCTCTCCTTCCCCCCTTCTCTCTCCCCCCTTCTCCTCCCCCCCTCCCCCTCCTTCCTTCTCCTCCCCCTATCTTCCTCCTTCTCCACCCTCCCCCCTCGCGCCCGCCCTCTCCCGTCCGCGCACCCCCTCCTGAATGCCCGACCCCGCCTCCTCTCAGCCCCCTCTCGTTCCCCTCCTCTCACCACCCGCCGCTCCTCACCCCAACCCCTCGCCCCTCCCCTCCGCTCACCCCCCTGGGCCTCTCACCCCCCACCCCCCCCTCCTCAATGTCGACTGGGCTCCCCCCCTTCCTTCCTCTCCTCAGCCCCCCTCCCTCATCACCCGCCCCTGGCCTTCCGCTCACCCGTCGCCCCTGCTCTCACCCCCCCTCCTCCTCGCACGCACCCTCCCCCTCTCCCTCCTCGCACTCACCCCCCCACTCCCTCCCCTCTCCTTCCCTCCTCTTCCTTCCTCCTCCTCCTCTCAACCCCCTCCCCTTCCTCCTCCCTCTCCTCCTCCTCCTCTCACCCCCCCTCCTCTCACCAGTACTGTTGCCACCAACACCAGATATGCATTACTGCAGGTGCACATGAGCGAGACATGCAGCAGGTCACCGATATAACCACGGTGCGTCTAACGGAACTACAGAGACCACACTGATGGGTACCTGGGATGTGTCAGTCATTAAAGGTGCTGTGGACCTGTTGCTGGCCACCCCACCTCAAATTCAGGGTAGTCACAGTACCCGCACAAAGTGACTGTCTGTGGATACACTGTAGCAGTGCCACACATGGTGTGTTCCCCCTACTATGGCTAGCTGCTGTGGGGTTGCACATGGTCAGGACCACCATCAGCCTGAGGAGATGGGGGGGGGGGGAACCCACAACATAGGACCATCTAAACACAGCTGATTTGCATGTGCAGTGCATCATGGGTGTGACTGCTCCAATCCAACCCTGTGAATCCCTGCAGATGGACTGTGTGGTGCAATGAGGTACCTCTGTCAAATACACACAAGCACCCCATAGCATCCCCATAACACCCAGACGTAGAGACAATCAGGGACTCTGTCTGTGCCGTTCTGACCACACACCCTCCACAATCCCTTTAAACAGAAGGGGCATTACAAATGTGTGATACATCTCCACCTGGAGGACATATCTGGCCAAAGGAATGTGAATGGACCCTGATGTGAGATGTGTGCAGCAGAAGGTGGTATGAAACATGATGCTGATGCTGCAAAATGTAGCAGAGGTATCAGGAAGCGGGGTTTGTAACGTGCAGATCATGCCCACAGGCTCCCATAGGTAATAGTCCAACACAATCAGAGATAATAGTACCAATGCCAGGTGCAATATTCCCTCAGGGATATGTAAATGTACAGTGCCCAGAACAGAACCAACGCACGTAGTAATGCACGCACGCACACGCCGTAAACACCGCACGTATTCACGCCCACAGCAACGCACGTAGTTACGCCTGCAGTAACGCACGTATCCAAGCGCCGTGACACGCTCATGTAGCTCTGCACGTGGCTACGCCCCCAGCAATGCACGTGGCTACGCAGCACTGACACAGTCGGAGCAAATGGCAGCCATGTCCAGGAAGCCAGCATTCAGCCAGGGAGACCTATATCTCCTCACAGAGTTGTTCTGCCTCCGCCAGCAGCGTCTCTTTCCAGGCTCATCCAGGAGGCAGAACCTAGGAAGGGTCAGGAGGGCCTGGGAGCGCCTGTCCCATAGATACAACAGGAGCTCTGACTACCCACGTGAGGTAAGTGCATGGGGACAGGCACCCCAAATGATGAGGCTCAACAAAAAACACCCAGTAACCAAAGCACAAAGAAACTATGCATTGCCAGGGAATAGCAGGTGCTGGCACGTCCGGCTGGTAGCAAAGTCTGCCACACACCCGATAAAAAGACCCCCCAGCCCCAAGGGGGTAGCTGCAACCATGGCAGGGGTGCACCACAGACCACATTGGTATGGTATGGGGCGCCTTTGCAGGTCAGGGATGTCCCCCATCCACAGGAAACTCCAGTCCCACCTCTCAGGCCAAGAGGCAAAGAGGGGTCTGCAACATGCCCCTGTCAACTAACACAAGTCCAAAATACATCCGCCGATGCTGCAGGCACCAAATGAGGGCTCCCCTCCCCATCCCTGTCCAATGTCAGCTGGTTCTTTGTGTGATCACAAAACACAAACCACAGCCCTAAGATGCTGCAGGCCCCAAGAGAGGGCTCCCTGCACCATCCTGGTGCCTTGGAAACAGGCCCTGTTTGTGATCACAAAACACAAACCACAGCCCTAAGATGCTGCAGGCCCCAAGAGAGGGTTCCCTGCACCATCCTGGTGACCTGGAAACAGGCCCTGTTTGTGATCACAAAACACAAACCACAGCCCTGAGATGCTGCAGGCCCCAAGAGAGGGCTCCCTGCACCATCCTGGTGCCCTGGAAACAGACCCTCTTTGTGATCACAAAACACAAACCACAACCCTGAGATGCTGCAGGCCCCAAGAGAAGGCTCCCCTCCCCATCCCTGTCCAATGTCAGCTGGTTCTTTGTGTGATCACAAAACACAAACCACAGCCCTAAGATGCTGCAGGCCCCAAGAGAGGGTTCCCTGCACCATCCTGGTGCCCTGGAAACAGGCCCTGTTTGTGATCACAAAACACAAACCACAGCCCTGAGATGCTGCAGGCCCCAAGAGAAGGCTCCCCTCCCCATCCCTGTCCAATGTCAGCTGGTTCTTTATGTGATCATAAAACACAAACCACAGCCCTAAGATGCTGCAGGCCCCAAGAGAGGGTTCCCTGCACCATCCTGGTGCCCTGGAAACAGGCTCTGTTTGTGATCACAAAACACAAACCACAGCCCTGAGATGCTGCAGGCCCCAAGAGAAGGCTCCCCTCCCCATCCCTGTCCAATGTCAGCTGGTTCTTTGTGTGATCACAAAACACAAAACACAGCCCTGAGATGCTGCAGGCCCCAAGAGAAGGCTCCCCTCCCCATCCCTGTCCAATGTCAGCTGGTTCTTTGTGTGATCACAAAACACAAACCACAGTCCTAAGATGCTGCAGGCCGCAAGAGAGGGTTCCCTGCACCATCCTGGTGCCCTGGAAACAGGCCCTGTTTGTGATCACAAAACACAAACCTCAGCCCTGAGATGCTGCAGGCCCCAAGGGAAGGCTCACCTCCCCATACCTGTCCAATGTCAGCTGGTTCTTTGTGTGATCACAAAACACACACCACAGCCCTGAGATGCTGCAGGCCCCAAGAGAGGGCTCCCTGCACCATCCTGGTGCCTTGGAAACAGGCCCTGTTTGTGATCACAAAACACAAACCACAGCCCTAAGATGCTGCAGGGAGCACTGCAGGTGACACCCTCCCACCACAAACAGTGGCTGATTGGCACTGGCAGATGTGTGTAGGTGGCACACAGAGATGTGTTGTGTCATGTCCGCTGGGGTGCACACACAGGGCACATGGGGTCCAGACCTGAGAGGCGTGTGCGTGGGCCACACATGGGGCTGTCCCCTGGGAAAGCATGGGGCATGAGTGTGTCACCCAATAGGGGCAGGCTCTTGTTGTATGAAGAGAGAGAGTTAGCTGCTGAGGCAGGGGACCCCAACGTGTCTCTGCGGTAGCTAAGGTCAATGTTTGGTGTCTACAGGTGGAGGACCTGCGTAAAAAGGCGAGGGAGCTCAGGGCACGCTACCCAAGATTTGTGGCCAGGGTGCAGTGTGAACGGATGGCGCAGCAGAATGGTGAGTACTGTGACATGGCCCTGTAGGGCACTGAGTGGTGGAACCACAGGACCACTGTGACTGCGTAATATGATGTGTACCCAGGGGATGATATGTGTTACCTCTCCCACAGCTGATGCACGTGCTGCCGTGGAGCCAGCGAGGCCAGAGGGCCCGGATGTTGCTGCGGCCCGGGAGGAGGCCAATAATGACGTGGGCCTGCAGGGCGGCGAAATAGAAGAGCCACCCGAAGATGGCAATGGAGGGCATGTGGGTGCATCACCACGCCCCAACGAGGGAGAGGAGGGGGATGAGGAGGATGAGGGGCATATGGGAGGGGATGGGGAGGAGGCGGATAACAGGGAGAGTGATGCGGTGGAGTTGGGGGACCGGGGAAATGAGGGGGGGATGTGGGGGACAGGGGAAGGGAGAGGGAGGATGTGGGTGGCAGGGAAAGGGAAGGGGAGGAGGGGGAGGAGGGGAAAGGGGATGTGGAGAGGGTGGTGGAGGCAGGGGGGGAGGGGCTGTACAGCGTGGGTGGGGGGGGGACAGGTCCCCAATGGCACGCTCCGCCACAGGGCAACGGGGGCACCAGTCACCTGCCCCATGATCATGGCGAAGCACGCCCTTTGGATGTGTGTCTGCCACACATTGCCGCAGACAGGTCAGCCGTGCATGCAGCCACACAGACACGGGAAGATGTGTGTCTGTGCGGTCTGCACCTGGCTGCGGCTGTGCGTGCCCAGGCACACGCCCAGAGGCAGTTCGCCCTAATCCAGGGGCAGGTGCTGGCGACCCTGTCCATGGTGGCTGACCGTCTGCGTGAGCTCGATGAGCGCCTTGTCAGTGCCGCACCCAGTCAGCCACCATTCAACAGTGGTCCCCGGGGTGTGTAGTGTGGGGACACACATGGCACACCCACCCTGTGACGGACCGTGCCATTGCCTCTCCATCACCATGTCCACAGGGATGGGAGTGCCCAATGCTGTGTGGCTAGGAGGCCTAGTTGGACCATGCTGGTCTTTATCTGCCATCATATACTATGTAACAATGTTGGACGTTGTTATGTGTGTCCCAGTTCAGAGGGGGCATATGTTATAAATGTTCTACGTTTAATATATGAACCTGGTGGTCAGATGTCCCTCATTGCTAGGTGACAGTGCTGTGCGAGTGATGGGTGTGTCAGTGTTCACTCTGAGAGGCGAGGGAGGACGTGGACCAGGTAAGGGCTGCGGTGAAAGCACCTCCACAGACATGTCACAGCTACGTTGCTGAGAGGGTGGGGCAATGAGCAGGGGGGAGAGTGACGTGCATGAGTGACGTGCGACAGCAGATGTGTATGAAGGTGCGGGGCGCGCAGCACAGGGGGACAATGGGACATATGGCGGGGGAGGGTGGACAGCCTGTGTAGCCTATCCAGCATAACCCCATAGTGTTAGGCTGTGGAGGCAAAGGTAGGACGGATGAGGTGTATGCGTAGGGGTGGGGTTAGGGTGAGAACACAGAGGGTGCACCTCAGGAGGTGGTGAAGCTGGTGCTTGAGGGGGGGGAGTGAGCGGTGTTGCAGCTGTGACCGTGTAGGCCCCGAAAAAAGGTTGTCTAGATGGCAGGCACATATACCAGCATGCAGGGTGGGATAGGGGGATGGGAGACGCGTGACCACCTTGATGCATGGTGTGACGGGTATGATGGCTGGCCCTAGGGAGTGCAGGAGCATACTGTCAGTGGAGTGCATTGGCCCATCGGTGGTGGCACCCACAGGGGTGTGGGGGTCTGGGGGTGGGCATAGCAGAGGGTGGGGACGGGGGCTTAGTGGGATAATGCCCTGTGGAGTGGCACAGTGCACCGTGGCTGTGGATGGGGTGGAGTGCAGTGTGGATGGTGCGACAGGTGACAGTTAATGGATGTAGCTTATGGAGCCAAATGTGGTATTGGGATGTGCTTGCTGGGGGGCATGGGAGTGTAGGTGTATATTGCGGCCACTGGTGCACAGGGTGATGGGTAGGCCATACCGGGGGGTCACCTTAAGGTGTGGGAAGCTGCAAGGGTGTGCTCAGGGGAATACAGTGGACATGTGTCACGGGAGACGCCAAGGTGGATGGCTGTGGGAGCTTGTGAACCGGAGTACGTGACATGTGCAGTGCACATACTGTTTGGGTTTAGCGTGATGGGAGCGGCCAATGTGGTTCCCCATGCAGGACATACAGTGCACCTAAACCAACACAGAGACTAATGGGGGGTGAGGGCTCAACAGGGTAGTGGTCCACGGGGTCTGTGCACCCCCACAACACAATGCAAGCCACCATGGCATGGGAGTGGTGGGCCAGCATTGCAGGTTATGTGATTGGCTAAGTACCCATGGTGGACATGGCTGAGGGGGGGGGCAATGGCTGGTTACATCAGTGGCATTGTGTCATGCCCTGGTCATGGGCCAGGGGGTGGGGTGGGGTTGTGAGAGTGTCGGACCCCAAATGAGACAATGAACACATGTCTCTATCACTGACCACCTGTGTAACCCTTTATTTGCCCCTCCCTCTGCCATGCCTTGGGCAGCCCCGCCCAACCCTTGGTGTTTCTCGCACCCCTGCTGCCGGTGCTGCTGCTGCTGCTGCTGCAGGTGTTCGTGGTGGTGTTGGCGCTGGCTGCAGATGGACAGTGACTGCTCCTGCGCCTGACGCAATCCGCTCCAGGGTGTCAGCCATCCGTTCAGCTGCCGTGGCCATGCGGTCCACACCAGCAAGGACCCCAGACATGGTCCGCTGCAGGCGGCGTGCCATCCTCAGTTGGCGCCGCTGTGCCCGGGCCACCGACCACAGTACATGCCGTATACCTGTGGGGAGAGGCCATAGTGCAATGTGAGACAGGGGGAAACCAACACCTGTACAGAGGCATATCAACCATAGCACATTAGGACACTCACCCTCTGCATCTCTATGGGCTGCTGCAGAGTGCGCCTGCATTTCCCCAATGACATTTGCCACAGCAGCCAGTGCCTCGTTCCGGGATCGCTCCGCTTCATCCGCAGGCACGTCCCCTGTGCCTGCAGTGGTGGGTGTTGTATCCCTGTCTGCAGATTGTGGGACCTGCATGTCCCCATCCCCCAGGGGTGCGGCCTGCCCCTCCGCTCCCACATGGGCCATCTCCGACACAGTGTCCACTAGGCTGGATGGTCCTGCGGCTGACTCGTCCTGTGCCTCCTCCTGTGCCTCGATGGCGCTGACGTCACCTGGGTGCCACAGGGTTACATAGGTTAGATGGGGGTCTGGCTGCCTCCCCACCCTGTCACATCCCCCCTCAGGCATCTGTGGGTTGGTGATCCGCATGTGTCTGGCCCATGGCTCCAGTGGCAGCCCACTACGTTTGTGCACTCCCCATGCAAGTAGCCCCTGTGCCCTGCTTTCCCGGGCCCCCCACACCCCTGGGTGCTGCCGCACACCCCATGCATGGCCATCACCACCCTCATCCTGCCACCACCCAGCATGTCCTAAGCAGGTGCAGTGTGCCTACCGGTTGGCCGTCTCCCTACCTGTGTGGCCCTACTGCCCCTGCCAGCCCTGCACCATGAGCCATGCAACACGTCGGCACCTTCTGATGCTACTGTGGGCCTGCCACCCCTGCACAGGCACCCATTCACATACTTTTGCCGCCCACTGCCACCCATAGACAGGCCCCCACTGTGGCTCGTGCATGGATGCTGCCTCTGTGTCTCAGTTGCCCCCCAACTCCCAACCAGCCACGTACTGCCCCCCCCCCTCGCTGTTGTGGCGCAAACCATGTGCCTGTACTATCTCCCACAGTTGGACCGCACTCCCCCCTTACCTGCTTGTGGGTGTGCTGTGTCCAATGCAGCGGGAAGGCCATGCACATATATTGGGCCAAGTCTCTCGGCAAGGCGACGTTCAAGGTCAGACAGGTTTGCCAATTGAGCTGGGCCCCCTCCAGTGCCTTGGGCCCCACGTTTCTCCCTTACAAGCTCAGTCCGTATGTTCCTCTTTATATCGCAATAGCGTTTTCTCAGACTCTCAATGTCCCGATGGGGTCCCCCTGCTGCTGCCACTGCTGTCTGGACCTCGGCCCATGCCCTGGTGAGAGTGGCTATTGTAATGGTGGAGCTCTGGCATCCGAACAACAGGTCGTACCTTTCCAGGATGTTTTCCAGGAGGAGATCATTCTCCTCCTGGCTGAAGCGTACGGCCCTCCGCCGTATCTCTGCAGGGACCGGGACCCTGGGTTGCCTTGGTCTCCCAGCTCCACTTGCCTGTGCACTTGGTGTCTGATTAACCCCAGATGGCCCTGGCACCTCATCCTCGCCACATGTGTCTTGTGCTGGTGGGTGGGTGGGCTGGTCCACTGCATGTTCCTGTTCCTCTCCATACCTGCGCTCCATGCTGTCGCGTATGGTTGTGCTCGGGGGTTTGCCATACAGAGCCTATCATACATATAGGTTTTGCTTGGGTGTGGGTCGCGGGGCATTGGCTACGCGCACAGCCACGCGCGTAGCGACACGCGACGCGTGTTGAGTTGCGCAGGAAGTGACATCATATGTGTTCGTGTAGGCAGCAGGCACCATTTCAGGGATCCATCCTACACGTGCCTTCATAACAGTTTTGTAGTCAGTACTGCTGGCCCACATATTCCAACGTTTGATATATTGTAATCTTTGTCTGTGCCTTAGCAGTAGCGCTGGACGCTGCAGCAATACGTGACACGTACGTTACATCATTCAGACGTTGCACGCTTCAGTACGCGCGTTACAACGCATCTTGCGTTCCCTGCTCGTGGGCACGTTCGTTGTATGTCACTCCTACAGTGGCGTCTGGGTGTGGTTTCTAGTGTGATACGCAGTTTCTTTACACCCTGCTACATCTCAGGGACTCACGTAGATAATTGTCCAACGTAGATGATTGACCGCGGGTGCTTTATGGGAACGCGCGATCCAGCGCGCGGTGCCGTTGCAAACAGGTATGTTTTATGTATGTTGTAATCTGGATCTTTCTATTCCACCAGGTGTGTACCGATCATGTGATGTCCATCCCCTCCCCGACTCCTATTTCTAACCCAGCTATCCTCCAACCTGTGTCTATCATGGCTCAGACAGCGCATGCAGGTGGTGCAGTGGTTGCATTGGTCGAACTGGCTGGGCTGCTTTTTCCGGAGGAGGGGGATGCTTTTCCTGGGGCTGCCACCCTGGGAATGGGTGCAATGCCACTGTAACTCAGGCCTGCAGTTGTGGGGGCTGTACAGGCGGGTGTGGGTGACCAACGGCGCCATAGGCGTGCTGAGGCACAACCCCGCCTGCAACGCCTCTACAGACCCAGGGCCTTGCTCCAGGACCTGAGAGAGGGACAGGTAATCTCCCTCTACCGGCTGGACACAGGGGCCATTAGGGAGCTCTATCAGGAACTCAGACCTGACCTTGAGCCCCTGACTGCCCGGTCACATGTTATGACCAAGCTCCTGGCTGTCCTACATTTCTTTGCCTCTGGCTGTTTCCAATCCTCGGTGGCAGCAGTGGGTGGGATGAGTAGGCCAACCTTCTCCCGCTGTCTCCACCAGGTACTGCGTGCCATGGTCAGCCGGGTTGGGAATTACATTGCAATTCCCAACGGGAGGCAACATTGGGCGGCCCTGGCACAGGCATTCCATAGGATTGCTGGGATACCACACGTGATGGGCGCTATAGATTGCACACATGTTGCCCTTGTCCCGCCACGCAACAGGGAGGTTGTGTACCGCAACCGCAAAACACTTCCATTCCCTCAATGTGCAGGTTGTTTGTGATGCAAGTATGCGTATCCTGAATGTGGTCCCGCGGTTTCCAGGGTCTGCCCATGACTCCTATATCCTGCAGAACTCGGCAGTGTTCAGCCAGTTTGAGGCTGGCCAATATGAGGACTATGTCCTGCTGGGTGGGTATTCACCATGTATGACAAGCACCTACTGTAGGTGGTTGTCTAGACACCATTGTCACCATTGTCCACTGCATGCCTGACATTGCGGTGTTATTTCTGGGTGCAGACTATTGGGTGTGGCACACTACATCATGCCCTGTCACTGGTGTTTTGGTCACAGACATATGTGCTATGCCAGTCATCTCTCTGTCTACCATGTGTATGTGGTTGCTCTCACATGTGTGTCCCAGCGGCCATGTGGTGTCGCCTGTTCCGTGCCCTTGCCCTTTTTTTTCTGCGTTACTGTGTCCAGGGGCACCCGTGCTGCATATGATGTGTCCCCTCCATGCCTGTGAGCAACACCTGCAGCTTGCCAATGGCCTCCACATCTGGGCACGGGCATACTGCACTGGCAGTTGTACATATGTCTACCAGTGGGGTCAGTCACTTGGCCAGCCCATATGTTGCATGGTTGTACGTGTGCCATCCTGTTGGGGGGGGGGATGGGGACACAGACACATCCTCGTGGTGGTCATTCTGTATGCGTGACCTTCTCTCTCTAGCCATGCTGGGGACTACACGTGAGATGTGCTGTGGGCGCTTCAGCTATGACACATGTCTGCTGCATGCCTGGGCACCTTCTTCGGTGTCCACTGCCACCCCCGCCTGTTGCCTCCCCCCCCCCCGGAGTGTATCCCAGTGGCCTATGCTGTGTGTGCACCCGATCAGGCCAGCCACCTACTTGCACACCTGTGCATCCCTGCACCCCCGGGTGTGTTTTGCCACTGTTGGACATCTTAGCTCACAGCTCCCACCACTGCTCTCTCGGCACAGTTTTTGCACATGTCCTGTGACACAGTAACATGGGTGTGCACTGCCCCTATCGGCATTTCATGGTCATTTGCCTCTGGCCTCGACAGCCTCTGATGCACTACCACTATGTGCACTGCTTTTGCCTCATATCTGTGTGCACGGCCTCTCGGCTGTCCAGTTCTTTATTGCTACGTCTGTCATTCCATTGGTGCCTCATCACGCATGTAACTTTGCACCATTGTTTTCTGCAGGTGATGCAGGATATGGGTGTCGCCCCTGGCTGCTTACCCCTGTGCGTCTCCCTCGGCCAGGTGCAGAGATACGGTACAATGAGGCCCATGCCTCCAGTCGCTCAGTGATTGAGCGCACCTTTGGTGTTCTCAAAAGTCGCTTCAGGTGTCTGGATAGGACTGGCAGGGCCTTATAGTATGGACCCCTGACTGTGGCAAGGATCATCATAGCCTCTTGCATCCTCCACAACATTGCTCTCAGGCACAATGTTCCAGTCGATATTAATGAGGATCTCGGGGTGGATCCTGTGTGCCCTCCTGCACCTGCCCATGGTGACACACGTGCGGGGATGGCAGCCAGGTAACATCTGATCGAGGAGCTCTTTTCCTGTAAGTTATGGGTGTGCTGGGGACGTGTCTCTGGGTTAGCCATGTGTGAGCTGGTGTCTGGATTGTGCAGCACTGCCATCTCATGTCTCCATATCTCTGATATGTTCTTGGCTCCACAGGATGAGCTTCTGTGTTCTGGGCCCACAGGGATTGGCTGACTATGCTGCCCGATGCTGTGCTGCATGTGGGGAGTGTGTGTTCATATATGCACCATTCCGGTTGACTCGGGTGAGTTGGCAGATAGTGCGGATTGCATTGCTGTCGTCACGGTTAGACACATATATGTTGTTTTCTCTCCACTGCTCCTATGGTGATGCACATGTCTTTGGCCCACTGCTCCATCACCCTTAGCTTCCATCTGTCACACCTGTGGCCATCATCTTTTCACATCTTGGGGGTCTTCATGGTGTATCTTACACACATATTGTCAGGCTGTGTGTGTACACGGGCACAGGGCATTGTATTGTTGGAGGGTATGTTGAACAGTCACTGCCATTGAGTCATTTGCAAGATTTGTGCCACTCATGCATGTACTGTGATGTGTGTCTCCACTTGTCGTTGAGTGTTGGGGGTCCTGCCATCTGAACCTTCTGGCATGCGTACCTTGTCACACAGTGTATGTTACTGTTTCTGCTGGACCTGTCTACATGACCGGTCATTCTGCGCTACCCTGCCTATCTGTGTTGTAGGGCTGTGACTGGCCACCTCTCCAGTAATGTTCCCTCATCCCTCTGTTACCTTCTGCTTGTGGGCTAATGTACATAGTGCACATGAGTCATATATTTTTCTCAGATATGTCACAGTTTTGCTGGTGGTCCAATGTACATCAACATTGTGTTTCCACAAAACACAATGCACCGTGGACATCTTCCACTCACAGCTACCCATGCAGACGTGGTGATGTCCGCTGTCCATTGGTGTCCGCAACCGCTATTGGGGCTCTTTGTGCTCTTGCCTGACACGGACATTCCCAGTCAGGCCACTGGTCTACCTTTCAGGTAGGCCTCACCTTCCATCCTCTGGGAAATACACCACGTGCTGATGCTGCATTTGGCCTATTGCTATCAAGATGTCCTTCATTGTTATCTCTGTGTGCCACCACTGCTGCACATGCTCTGGACCCCTGGGGTGTCTGCGTGTCATGTGCATTTACATGAACATATTGGGATGGTGTCCTGGTCTTCAGGGACATCTCCTGCAGTGGTCCATGTGCACTGTGCTCAGTGTTGTGGCCATGTCATGTGGTGCTATCTATGCATTCTGGGTGTTGCTCTTTTTATGTGTGTGTCTCCTTTCTGTCCTCCAGGGGTCGTGGGTGGGTGTGCCATTCCATTACCTGATATATGCATCTTTTCACACAGGACACTGACAACAATGATGACACATGTGCTCCACTGCATCTGGTGATCCTGTCATCCATATGTGCTTGGCCACAGCACCCATGTGAGTGTGTTCCTGGATGTTGCTGACACAGGGAGATGGTCCTCTGCACTTTGGACACAGGCCTTTTTTTCTGACTCATTGCTGGCCTATTGTTACTGTTACTGCAGTGACTTGCCTGCCGTTGCTGCCATGACCTGTCTGGGTGTTTCGTTTTTTGCAGTAGGGGGGTGGTGAGCTGTACATGGGTTGGTGGTTTCTGAACCGTCACTGTTGGCATGGCATGTTGCCTTGTCACTCTGCATGCTTTCATCAGGATCTTTTGGTTGCTGGGGATGGTGTCTGCTGTGCATACAGTGAGTGCATACACTGTGCGGACATGTCATGGTGCGACCCTCCACCTCACATATTACTGTCTGTTTGCAAAGCCTGCTGAGTTAGGGCTTTGGATTTTGGGTGGCACCAGCGAGGGGTGGTCAGGATGTGTAGGCTCCATGGGCAGAAACAGGTGGGTGGCGTCGCAATGTGGGTTGGGTGTGTCCTTGCGACATTGGCTGTCACACAGGCCCCATGTCGTTCTTCAGGTCATATGGTGCACCGGAATGCAGGATACGATGCCTGCTTGGGTCTGGTGATTGCCTGTTGGGGACAGATGTTTGCACCTTCGTTGTTTTGGATATTTGGGGGATTGGTCACCCCATTTCATTGCCACTCATGTGCTTGACATTTTGGGTGACACCTGGCAGCTGTCTTTTCCTTCCTTGTTTGCTGCTTACTTGGCCATATGATGTGTGCAGCCCCATCACATCTCCGCCCACCCATCCATGGTTGAGCTGTTCATGTCCGTGTGGCATGTTTGCTGCCCCTGTGCCACATTGTCTGGACTAATTGTAGTTCTCCTCCTGGGGTGGTGCATGTGCTGGGCTACCTGTGTATTGGTGCTGCTGATGTTGGTTGGCCTGGCCCTGATCCCTGATCTTGTTGGTCATTAACATGCTCCTCTTTCAGTCCATTGCCCTTTCCACAGCCCATCCACATGGCTCTCCATTGGCCTAACCCCTTCCACCCCTCATGTGTCACTCCCCTGATCAGTTGCATGTTGTTTACACTGCATTATATTTCCTGGTGTGTGTATGGACCTGTTCATATGTGCCTTCCATTCCACCTGTGGACTGTGTTGTTGGCTGTGGACCCCTCCTCCACATGTGTACTGCATCTTGGTTGCACTCTGTGGTTCCATCGCCTGACACGCAGCAGTGGTTTTGGATGTTGACATGCTGTGATCCTGTCTGCATCCATTTCTGTGTGCCTCAGGGTGTTGTTGTGGTCATTTTTTTTCTGCAGTGCTTTCCATCCTAGTGGTCATAGCTTTGCACTCTCTCTGTTCCCCTGTTTTTATGCCTTTCCTGCACTGGTACCTGTGGTCGCTGTAACACTCATCTCTTGGCTTCTATGTCCTGGCCGCTCATATTATCCTAATCACATTTGCTGTCCATCCTTTGGTCCATCTATCTGCATCATTGTGGTGTGAGATGTCCTGTATGTTGCTGTGGACTGTCGCCCCGTATCCTACCCTGCTACCCTTGTCTGCATTGCATCTCTTTTTGCTTGGCGGTCCCGTGCCTGTTCTGCGTTTTAGACTCACTCCTCTGGCCACCTCACCCTCCACTGGGGGACACATATTCTCCTCACCTGCCACACACTGTTTTTCCGGTACTCCAGGGTGCCAACACCCTTTGCTGTGGTGCTGTTGCCACCACCATGTTTGTCCGTGCTGCTGCCAGACACGTGTGATGCCGTCAGGGATGAGGATCCGGTAACTCCTTACTCGCCCTCCATCTGTCGCCTGTTCATTGTCTTTACTGTGGGTTCTAGGTGGTGTTTGTACTACATCTGTCTCGGTTCCACGCAGCTACTGCAGGCCCTCCAGACACACCTTGCAGCCCCTAGGGCACACTGACCTTGGCAAACATACCATTTTTGGAGCACTGTGCCATATGGTTCTATGGGCCACGGTTCCATCAGCACTCTCCTATCCCTATGTACCTCATATTGCACTTAGCTTTGGACACCTGTCTTGACACCGTACTGGTACACCTTTTCAGGCTTCTTCTTGGGCACACTGTTGGGCTACTGTCTTTTGCTGCTCTATGGCAGTGGCACACATATTCATTTCTCCCTTCCGGGCCAGGCGCTGTGGGGGTGCCTACCCCCTCCTATGGTCATCTCGGGACTGCTGCTGTGAATGTGCAGTGCACCATGGGTACTGTTGCATACACCCATATCCTTAGCACCCCAGCAGGCACTTTGGGTGGTGACATGGCGCCCCTCAGTGCACAGTCAGGGGGTTGTGGTTCTGGTGTTACGGACATCTGCATTTTCTTGCGCACACTATCCATAGTATGTTTGGTTTTGCTTTTGCTTTTGCCAGTGACATTCAGTTTTGGAAAGGGGTCTGTGATGTTATTGGGCCTTGTATATTTGGTAATGATCATGGCCTTGGTCTTGATTGTGTTTGCCATATGCCCTTGTTTGCTGAGACCTTGCTTTGTTTCCTTGTCAAGCATTCCTTGTATGTACATAGTGCAGCTTCTGTGGTTCTGGTGTGGGTGTTTTGGTCATTTCACAGTTCTGCTCCAGTAGCTGGCCACCTCATTATTGGGACTGTGTTATTTGCACTAGCAATATGAGCAAATAGTTACTTCCATGCCTGGGGGGGCCCCTAGGTCATGGGTTTCAGCACACAGTGAATCATTTGGCGCCCATTGGAGGGGCATTTTGTTATCTTGCTTTACATTGGTGCTGACAGCAGCAACACCCTCACACTGCAGACTCCTCACAGTGACTCATCAGGGACCCTATAACATGCCCTATGGGGCGCTTTGTGACACGCCTTATAGGGTGCTCTGGCGGACAGTGCACATTAACCTTTTCCCTCTGGTGTGGCTTTTAGGGTGCCCTATATGACACCTTCAGGTTATATCCCTGTGAGTGGGTGTTTGTCAGCAGAACTTGTTGGACGTACAAAACAAACTACCTATGACACCACTGATTTAGTGTGGGGGTCATGACGCACACTCATCCACAGATACGCCCGCATGGCAGGGACACATTCACTTGGTACAGGGCCCATAGTTGGGCCAAACAATGCATGTCATGGTGGCGTTTGCTGCTAGCGTACAATGGCAGGACAATTGGGTTGTTCCCTGCCTTGTTTCAAGCACAGTTTGAAGTTGTCTTTCCTTTATTAAATGATTTGTGTATATATTTGACTTTGTACGTTTCACACACCCGGTTCTGGTTGCAGATTCACACTGTTTTCTACTTTTGGGGGCTGAGGCTCTCTTGATTAAAAGGCCACTCCCAATGAGGGGAGGTGGGCATTTTTTCCCACCTCTCAGGTTGTTTGTGTCCGACAAAAAGATGGGGTTATCTATGGTTTAAACAGAGTGGTGACTAGTTATACATATAATTAACTACTGTTTGTGGAGGGTACTGTTGCAGGCAGCTTTGGTCCTTGGGCACACAGGGGAAATTGAACTCACAAACCTTGCACCACCTGACAGTGTCTTACCCATTGTGCTATGGATCAGGCTGCCTTAGAGGACACCTTTTCTAGCTTCTTATGGGGCACCCTGTTGGGATACTGTCTGTTGCTACTATGTGACAGTGACGCACACAGTCATTTCGCCCTACCATGCCAGGGGGCTATGTGGGTACGTACCCCTTCTTGTGTTCATCTCTGGACTGCTGGTCTGCATGTGCCGTGCACCATGGGTATGCTTGCATTGGTACAGATCCTAGCCAACACAGCAGGCAGTTAGGGTGGTGTCCTGCTGCCCTTCAATAGCCAGCCAGGGGGTTGTTAGCAGCTATGGGGATGCAGCCCAGTGGTTCCTTCATTGCCTGTGGGGCCAGTGGTCATGGGTTCAGACCCACAGTGAACTCCTTTTATAGGGCTGTCTGCAGCGTTGTATATTTTTAATACACATGACTGCTACCAGCGACAGCCCCTCAGCGTAATATAACCTTACAGAGCCTCATAGGGCGCCCCATGTGGCACCTTATCTGTTGCCCTTTACGTTCCCTTATAGGATGTTCTATGGGGGACATTTTGATGTGCCTCAGCGGACAGTCCACTTTATAATGTAGCCTTTGGTGTGCGTTATGGGGTGCCATCTACGGCACCTTCGGGTACGCCACTGTGTGGGGGTGTTTGCTGGCAACCCTACAAAAGAATACATATACATGCCCCCTCACTCACTATATAATATACAGGATGCTGCGTCAGCCAGCCTTATGCATCTGGCACCCTGGGGACTCAAACCCATTATGCCTGTATTAGCAGTCAGTGCAGTAACCATTGTGCTACAGCTCTGTATCAGTGATGTATGTCTGGGCGCCTTCTTATGCTTAACGCGCGGTGACACGCCATGGCGCCCTGTAACGCTCGTTAGTTTTTGGAACGCGCGTTAGTGGTTACGATGTCCCGCCCATGTCCTTATTTGGGGTTTTTGTCACTACCGTGGCTCCTAACGCGAATTGCACTAATGCGGTTTAGTAAACATACCCCATAGACACACACTCCCCACACCTATGCCAGCATTGTGCAACTATAGAGGTGTTTGGCAGCCCTGGCCACCGCACCAGTCCTGGGCACAGTGCAGGCATGACTATGGTACACAATACTGTAGGAGTCACTCCCCAGGGTGGTAAACACTGTCAGACACAGGACCTGTAGCACACTCCACAAACATCAGAAAGGTTGCTATGATGCAGCTCACTCAGCAAATCGTGCTTAACTTAGGAATTGCTATCTGCCAGTAATCATGGCAACCTTTTGATAGATGTGTACCGTATTCCCAGGTGTAGGGTGGCATTGCTAAGGTATGCAAGTGCTAGTATTGGGAGATGCACACAAGGCACAAGCTCCTGCCTCTCCAGGTGGCTTTGGATAATGGAGCCTGTGGGTGCGGGTGTTTCTGCCCCTGTTGGCCTCTGCTCTAGGGCAGAGGTTCCCAACTCCAGTCCTGGTGGGCCAAACACTGTTCGGGTTTTCATGCTGTCCCTACTGAATATGCATGAGATACATCTGCATACCATGGGGGCGGCGATGGGAAATGCAGCACAAGCATCTTTATTAGAGACAGCATGGAACCTGAATGGTGTTGTGCCCTCCAGGACTGCATTTGGGAGACTCTGCTCTAGGTAATGCACATGTTTATGGTGTCTGTGCTCTGTAGGGTAAAATATAGGCATTTGACGCATGTTTATGTTCTTTGCAATAAAGGTTCTGTCTTTATTTATTTATTTATTTATTTATTTAGCAATTATTTCTATACCGCTCTTTCACAAGTATCAAGTGCGGTTTACAAATGAACAGTATGTTATATGGTATGGGTGGTATCATACCAAGTCAGTTTACATAGAACATATTGAACTATTTACAGGTAACAATATAAAGTATTAACATTATAATTATTAGAACATTAAACTGTTAGAACATATTTACATTGTTGATATTTACAAATTACGTCATGAATTATAATTGTGGTATATATATCACTTGGGTTGTATTTTAATTTACTATCACGGTTTAGTAGTGAGTAAGATATGGGGACTGGGTTGGCAGGAGTCACAGCTGGGACTTGAACCTATGACCTTCTGCTTCTGAACACACTGGCTGTGTGCACTGCACCACTGTGTTGCCACAGACATGGTGAATTTCCTGGGGATTTCATGACTGTTCTTCAGACGGGGCCTGTCTGTTGCAGTGCATGGCACCCAGCTACACAGGGCTAGGCCATGGTCTGCTGTGGGCAGCTGCAACTGCCCCCTCCACCACCAGTACCCCTCTGCCACCATGCTGACATGCCCTTCTGCTGGTGGTGCGCCATCTCAGGCCATCCAGTGTGCAGGTAGGTGGCTGCCTATGGTGTGGGTTCTGGGGTAGGGGTGCCTGCATAGCTGTCCACGCATCCCCCCAGCACCGCCGGCCAATGTTCTGTGCCCTTGGGGGTACGTGCTGGGTACTATCCCCTGTGACACTGTGGGAAACACACTCGTGCCCGTGTTGGGCCCTCATCAGTTGCTGTCTGGCTGCTCTACTGTTTCAGCATTCGTATGGGCCAGCTAGGCATCACCCTAGTCCGCAATGTGGCCCAGCTGCACCACAGCATGTGCCGCCTGCAGCCCTCTGTGTCCCCTTTTCCAGCATCTTTCCAGTTGCCCATTCCGACATGCCCACCCTGCTGTTGCGGGACATGTGCATGCCATAGGAAACCTGTCCAACAGAAAGGGAGAACCCTGATCAGCGTTATTTCACTGTGGGATCATTCACCTTGTATGTGGACAGAGCATAGCCCCTTCCAAAATTGATATATTTTTTTTGGAGCTTTCTCGGTAGTGTTTTTTGATGTTTCTCATTGATATCACTATTGCCCAGCTAGGTTATGTTTTTTTTCCAGTTTGTTCAGGTCATTTTCAATGTTTATCTGCCCTTTTGTTCTGTGCACATGTATCACACTTATCACCTTTTTTAGGTTTCCCTGGCTTTGCTGTACATTGCTGACGTAAATGGTTTCTCTTCCCTTTAAATCTACTCTAACGCTAGGGTTTCACTGGCGTTAGTTTTCAGCCCCGAAATCCACAGTGTTAGTGTGCAGGGAGCCTCTCCCCTCCCACTCTCCACCCATTGACCCCCTCTCTCCGCCCCTGGGGAGCCTTCCTCTGCCCTCAGGGAGCCTTTACTCCACCTTCAGCACTTGTTTGCGCCGCTGAGCGCCTCTGAGCTCATACCCCATAATATTTACTTATATTTAAGTTATTCAAGAAAGACCATAAAACATTTAGAAGTGAGTAAATTTTTGACACTTACAATTATATTGTAAATCTCTTTCATGAATAAGCTCCCAGATGTAGTCTCCCATCATGTTCTCGTTATACTGTCCTTGGTAGCAACATTCAAATTCCAGTATATCCTGGTGGAAACATTTGTCTTGTTCCTCTGAGTATGCTCCCATGTTCTCCTTGAATTTATCAAGATGAGCATCAAGGATATGGACTTTGAGAGACATCTCGCAGCCCATTTTGTCATAATTCTTAACCAGAGTCTCAACCAGCTCTACATAGTTTTTGGCCTTGTGATTTCCCAAAAAGCCACAAACCACTGTAACAAAGCTTTTCCAAGCCACTTTCTCCTTCCTAGTAAGCAGCTTGGGAAATTCCATGCACTCAAGAATCTTTTTTATTTATGGTCCATCAAAGACACCAGCTTTAACCTTTGCCTCAGACAGTTTAGGGAAGAAGTTCTGAAGGTACTTGAAGATTGTCGACTCTTTCTGTAGAACTGTAACAAATTGTTTCATAAGGCCCAATTTGATGTGCAGTGGTGGCATCAGCACCTTCTGGGTTCCATCAGTGGTTCCCACTTCAAATTTTTTGTCCCAACAGAAAATTCAGAAAAACCGCTTTGGAGACCCATCAGAAATGCTACTATTTTAAAGTCTCCAATAACCTCTAAGTCATACTCAGCATAATTCAAATTCTTGACACTGCTGTAATCTTATTTGAGGCTTACTGAGTGACCTAGGGGAAGAGATGGGTACTTGTTCCCGTTATGTAACAGCACAGCTTAGAAGAGCTGTCAATGAACAGGTGCAACTCCTTCAGGTTACATGCAATCCCGAGTGTCGAACAGACCAGTCACTTTGTGGCAAAAGCAGAGCCCAACTTGACTAGTGAAGAAGCTAGAAAAAGTGTGGTGACGCTTCCTCTGACCTGTGACTTGCACACTTTCATCCAACAAGTTCCACTGCTTGAACCTGGACATCAAAATCTCGGCAATGAACTTGGTGAGACCAAAATCTCTCACCTAGTCAATGATATCATTTTGGTTCGGGTAGTAAGGGTTTCTCTCCTCAACTCCACCACTGATATTGTAATCTAGATCTGCAATGTCTTTTTCATTCTGAAGACAGCTGCTTTCTCTGCAGAGGAGTGGGTACAGGGAGTTCTGGGCAGTGTAGAACCAGGGCAATGGATGAAGGAATGCTCGGATACATGACAGAAGGAACATTCTTGCCAGTCTGACGTTTGGAATTATCCACCATGCAGAAGTAGCTATTGCTCAAGTGGTCAGTGGGCTCCAGCCAAATTCTTGGTATAGAGAACTTCATGATTCTCTTTTCCTCTATGTACCATCCTGCCAAAGAAAAAATTTAAATGTGAAAAGATTATTATATATATATAATTATGATGATAAAATTAATTTGAATTAATGATGTTCTTGCTAAATATTTCATACATTATGTAAACATTCAGTAACAATAAATATTTTATAACATAAAATGCCACAGTCTAAGCCAGCATCAATTATCCATCGTACCTTCCAGAGTTTTCTTGTAATGCTCGCAAGTGAAATGAGGTGCTTCCACGGAGTACTTTTTCGCTCTTGTCTTGATAAAATAACCACAGACATAGCAAAATGTGTTTGCTGGATGCTTATGGCCTCTTGATGCCAAGTCAATCCACTTAAGAAGCTAGAATGAAAATAAACTGGTGAGTTTAAGACACATGTTGTTACTGCTCACTCCTAGGTTTCAGTCAGTAAGGAGGCTGCTGAACGATTGTGCTCACTTCTCGCAAATTCGTTGTTTAAATAAATGCGAGACAGAAGGGACATTATAACGGTCACCAAAAGGCTTTTATTAAAAGTTCTCAAAAGTTATGCAAAGTTTCAAAAATTTTGCAAAGTTCTGGAAAGCTCTAGAAAGTTCTAGAATTTTCCAACAGGTACTCCAAGTTTTCTTTGCACTAAATCTATCTAGAATGTCCTGCAAAATAGGTAATTTTCAAAAATATCGCTCTCCTGGTCCCAAAAGCAATGTTTTAGGGCCATAATTGCCATTTCCTATGGTTCTGAGACATAAGATATCAGAAAATAATACTTATTACCCAGGAACAAGAAAAAAGTAAATATTTGTTACAAATTGTAATCTCTCACTTGACATAACATTTTTAATATAAGAAAATAATTTCCTAATTATGGTGGATACTTGGATGTCCGTGGTAAGGTTGGAATGGATGTAAACACCCAGCAGTTACATCTCACTGTGATATTTTAATTCACACTTCAGAAGAACTGGTTCTTTAGCTGGAATGTCTCTGTCCTTAGAATTAACCCAAAGCAACTTGGGGGCATGTTTACTAGACTGTCTTAACGTGCGTGCTGTGATGTTATCGCGCGATAAGGTACCTTATCGCGTGATAATGGCGCTTTATCAGGCGCGCAGGTACCTTAGCACGCGATAACGCATGCAGCGGCGCAAACGAGCGCTGAAGGCGGGGAAAGGCTCCCGCAGGGCGGAGGAAGGCTCCCCAGGGGCGGAGAGAAGGGGTCAATGGGTGGAGAGTGGGAGGGGAGAGGCTCCCCGCACACTAACGATGTGAAATCCGAGGCTGAATACTAACGTCAGTGAAACCCTGGCGTTAGAGCTGATTTAAAGGGAAGAGAAACAATTTCTGTCAGCAATGTACAGCAAAACCAGGGAAACCCACAAAAAAGTGATGTGTGATACATGTGCACGGAACAAAAGGGCAAATAAACATTGAAAATGACCCCAACAAAATATAAAAAAAACATAACCAAGCTGGGCAATAGTGATATTAATGGGAAACATCAAAAAACACTCCCAAGAAAGCTCCAAAAAAAGGATATTAATTTTGGAAGGGTCTACGCTTCGTCCCCATACAAGGTGAATGATCCCACAGTGAAATTGCGCTGATCAGGGTTTCCCTCTCCATTGGACAAGTTTCCTATGGCATGCACATGTTCCACAACAGCAGGGCGGGCATGTCGGAATGGGCAACTGGACAGATGCTGGGAAAGGGGACACAGAGGGCTGCAGACGGCACATGCTGTACTGCAGCTGGGGCCCATAGGAATGCTGAAACAGTAGAGCAGCCAGACAGCAAATGATGAGGGCCCAGCATGGGCATGAGTGTGCTTCCCACAGTGTCACAGGGGATAGTACCCAGCAAGTACCCCCAAGGGCATAGAACATTGGCAGGCGGTGCTGGGGGGAAGCGTGGACATCTATGCAGGCACCCCTACCCCAGAACCCGCACCATAGGCAGCCGCTTACCCACACACTGGATGGCCTGAGACTGCGCTCCACCAGCACCACCAGCAGAAGGGCATGTCAGCAGGGTGGCAGAGGGATACTGGTGGTGGAGGGGGCAGTGGCAGCTGCCCAGAGCAGACCGTGGCCTAGCCCTGTGTAGGTGGGTGCCATGCACTGCAACAGACAGGCCCTGTCTGACGAACAGTCATGTTATCCACAGGGAATGCACTATCTCTGTGGCAACACAGTGGTGCAGTGTACACAGCCAGTGTGTTCAGGAGCAGAAGGTCACAGGTTCAAATCCCAGCTGTGGCTCCTGCCAACCCAGTCCCCATGTTTTACCCAGTACTAAATGTGCTAATACAGACAGAACCTTTAGTGCAGATGATGTAGACATGCCCAAAACACCTACATTTTACCCTACAGAGCACAGACACCATAAACATGCACATTACCTAAAGCAGAGTCTCCCAAATGCAGTCCTGGAGGGCCAAACACCATTCAGGTTCCATGCTGCCTCTAATAAATGTGGCTGTGCTGCATTGCTATGCACCGCCCCCATGGTATGCAGATGTATCTCATGCATATTCATTAGGGACAGCATGAAAACCCGAACAGTGTTTGGCCCTCCAGGACTTGAGTTGGGAACCTCTGCCCTAGAGCAGAGGCCAACAGGGGCAGACACACCCACACCCACAGGCTCCATTATCCCAAGCCTCCTGGAGAGGCAGGATGTTGGGTCCTGCGTGCATCTCCCCATACTAGCACTTGCATACCTTAGCAATGCCACCCTAAACATGGGAAAACTATACACAGCTATCAAAAGGTTGCTGTGATAACTGACAGATAACAATTCCTATGTTAAGCACAATTGGCTGATTGAGCTGCATCATAGCAACCTTTCTGATGTCTGTGGAGTGGGCCTCAGGTCTGGCGTCTGACAGAGTGACCCATTGCAGGGAGGTAGAGCGTGGATCTGTTGGTGGGAAACCCTGTTTCCCACTCTTAGTCCCAGAGAGTGGGGTGGGTTGGGTTGGGTGGTGACACTTAATCTGCCTATGGGTCCATAAGGGCTAAACCTGACTGGTAAATACAGATGGACATAGGTGTATCTGCAAGGACTAGCTATCACACACTGGCACTGAGAGGGACCTGCAGTATAGCCTGTTTCAGCAAAGCCAGGTGCTGTGGACATGGTGCTGGGCACCCCACCTCACCCTCAGGGTGAGCACAGTACCCGCACAGTGTGACGGTCTGTAGCTACTCTGTGCCAGTAACACACGGTCAGTTCCCCCTACCAGGCTGAGGTGCTGTTGGGGTGCATACCCCATCTTGTGATCATCTGTAGACTGCTGATCTGAATGTGCAGTGCATCATGGGTACGGGTGGGTTAACCCTATCCTAGTGATCACAGCAGACTGTTTGTGTGGTGACATGCAGTCCTTCTGCAGCCAGCCAGGAGGTTGTTAGCAGGTGTAGAGCTGTAGTCCACTGGTTACTTCACTGCTTGTGGAGCCAGAGGTCATGGGCTCAAACCCACAGTGAGGTTATTTGATAGGGCTGTCCAAAGCCTTGTCTTTTTTTAATGTACATTAGTGCTGCCAGCAAAAACACCCTCAGAGTACTGTAACTTTAAGGTGCCTCAGAAGGCGCTTTATAGGGTGCCCTATTAAGTGCCTTCTGAGGCACCTTATGGTTACAGTCCATATAAGGTGCCTTATAAGGTGTCCTATGGAGCGCCTTATAGGGTGCCCTATAGGGGACATTATAGGGTGCCGTGGCAGACAGTGCACTTTATAATGTGCCCTATGGAGTGCCTTATGTGGCACCTTAGGTTATGGCACGTGAGGGTGTGTTTGCTGGCAGCAATAATTAAAATACAAATAAAATGCCTCAAGAAACAATACTTACATGTCACAGCTGACACCTCAGCCAGCCTTATGCATTAGGCACACTGGGGGATCAAACTCATGACCCCTGTATCATCAGTCAGTGTATTAACCATTGTGCTACACCTCTATTTCTATGTTTGCATGTCTGGGCGCCTATTTAAGATTACCGCGTGTTAACGCGCTTAGCAGCGCTTTGCCTGATAATGTGCGCAGCAGTGCGCGTTATCACGCGATAATCCCGTTTTGCTGCTTTAAGACTGACACGCCCACTCCTTTTATGGCATCATGCACACTAACGCCGGGCGCACATTAAGAAGGTTTAGTAAACATGCCCTTTGGTCTTTTCTGGATTAATTTTCAGTTTGTGTAATGGCATTCAACGGAATATCAAATCAAAATAGTAGGTTGAGAAGTTGTGAATATGCTGCTGAGATCCAGTAGCTTCAATCACAAAAACATACTCCCCTTACAAATTCAGTAAATAAACAATCTCAGACAACACAGCTAAACAAAATGGAGAGACCATCAGATTGTTAACTCAAGCACTCGGAAAAAGGGACAAACCCACTAGCAAACAGTCCCAGCTGTATCGTTCATAGGTCTCATCTGTACATCTATAAAACAATTACAAATAGCATAATCTTAATCTAATATTAAACACAAAAGTACTTAGCAGGAAAGTTTCTTGCCAAAACAACCCAACATGATATCATGTTTTATTTTGGGGGGGGGGTTGCCACATATCTAATCATGTTTAGTACATTTTTGATCATTTGATGTTCTTAAGAAACTTGTTTTTTAGCTTTCTTTTAGTTGCCCTTTTTTAAATACCTTGTTTTTATTTTTCTTTTATATTATCTATGTCATAACTATATGGTGCCTTTTTATAATTCCTTTTAATATGCACATTATTTCAATATGCATATAATTTATATTTTAGAAATTATACTATTTTAGCTCATTTTATTCTTTTTTTATGCTAAACTGGTGGTTCACAGTGCAGGTATCTAGACAGGCATGCCTAACAGAAGTTTTTACAATGTTAGTTGTATTTGCCTTTTTGCCAACTTCTTTTATTTATTTTTTTAAATATGCTACTTTTCTTTTGTATGAATAGTCCTTCTCGTTTTCAATTTGAACTCTATTAATGGACTTTCATTTCATGGACTACCCTTACCATGATCTTTCTGTGGCTCTATTAATGAATCCTCTTTTTTGCTTTTGTTAAACTTTTAGCTTTATCTAGCACATTCCGATGCGATTATGCCTATTCACCATGATTTGGTGAGCATTTTAATTTTGAGTTCTTTACTACTACTACTATTAATCATTTATACAGCACTACAAACACATATAGAAGACAGTCCCTACTTATAGAACTTACAATCTAATCAAGACAGACACTACTATACAAAAAAAACAAGGGGTTCAAATAGGGAAGGCGACACAAGGAGAACAAGGGATTAGGATCCAAAAGCAACCTCAAAGAGGTAAGCTTTAAGCATGGATTTGAAGAGGGGGAGAGAAGTGATCTGACATAAAGATTCAGGAAATTTCTTTCAGGCATAAAGAGCAGCAAGGTGAAAAGATCAATGTCTGGAGTTGGCAGTGGAAAAAAGGGCACAGAGAGAAGAAAGCCAGAGGAAGATCAGAGTTCATGAGGAGAGGTGTAGGGAGGGAGGAAAGGTAGTGAGGGACAGTAGAGTGAATGCATTTATAGGTCAGAAAGAAAAGTGGCCAACCGGAGCAGACACACCCGCACCCACAGGATCCATTATCCAATGCCTCCTGGAGCGGCAGGATGTTGGGCCCTGCATGCATCTCCCAATACTAGCACTTGCATACCTTGGCAATGCCACCCTAAACCTGGGAATACAGTAAACATCTATCAAATGGTTGCTATGATTACTGGCAGATAGCAATTCCAAAGTTAAGCACAATTTGCTGATTGAGCTGCATCATAGCAACCTTTCTGATGGCTGTGGAGTGTGCTACAGGTCTTGTGTCTGACAATGTTTACCACCCTGGGGAGTGACCCCAACAGTATTGCGTACCATAGCTATGCCTGCACTGTGCCCAGGACTGGTGCAGTGGCCAGGGCTGCCAAACACCTCTATAGTTGCACAATGCTGGCATAGATGTGGGGAGTGTGTGTCTGTCTATCCAGTGTGTGGTGGCTGCAAACACCCTCCACAGCCCACACTGCTAGCACTGTTGCCAGTATTAGCCTATCAATGTGCATAATGAGGAGCAAGGTACTGTGGGAATAGCCAGGATAGTATGGCCTGGCCTGGATCCATCTGTATATAGCATAGGGCAATGGCTCGGACATTGTAGTGGCCGGCAACCACCTGCACGGACAGGGTGGCCACAGCATGTCCTGCTGGGAGGTCACTCTCACCCTGACTGGGCAGTGACCACGGCATGGCTAGGTTCCCCCATAGTGCTGTATAGCATTTCTCTCATTTGATATTTATGGGTCCCTTTTGGGGCCCAATCACTGACTTATCCACTTGGTGTGTATGCTGACATCCCAGTTCTGGGTACATGTTTCTCTTCCAGGACCATACACTATGGACTAGCTAGCAGACTGTCTGCAGCTAGTATGTGTCTTGCTGGAACACCTTGCAGGGTGCAGCGGCTGGAGGCTTGCTGCTGGAGAATGTCAGATAGTGGTGGGGGGCAGCTGAGCAGTTCCAGGCCTACTGTCTGTGTGCTATTGCTTTATGGATGTGTACAGCTCTGCATTGCCTGCCCTGTAGGGTGTCTGTTCCCCAGCAGGACTGGGGTTGATGGTCCCCTCTATTGCTACCATTGCAGGGAGGTAGAATGTGGATCTATTGGTGGGTGATCCTGTTTCCCACCCTGAGCCCCAGAGGGTGGGGTGTGTGGTGGTACATAATCTGCCTATTGGTCTGAGCACCACCCCCCCCACCACCCCACTGCACCTCCCACCCAACACCCCGCACCCCCACCCGCCCCCCACCCCCTCCCTCCCCACCCCCCTGCACCCCCATCCCTCCCCCCCACCACACCACCACCCCCACCACCACTCCCCTCACCACCACTCCTCCACACCACCCCCCACCACCACTCCCCCCACCACCACCACCACTCCCCTCACCACCACCCCCACCACCACCACCACTCCCCTCACCACCACTCCTCCACATCACCACTCCACACCACCACTCCACACCACCACCCCCACCACTCCCCTCACCACCACCCCCACCACCACCACCACACCACCACTCCTCCACCACACCACCACCACCACCACCCCCCCACGGCACCCCCCCCAACGGCACCCCCCCCGGCACCCCCCTCCACGGCACCCCCCCACGGCACCCCCCCATGGCACACCCCATGGCACCCCCCCACAGCACACACACACCCCCACGGCACCCCCCTGGCATCCCCCCCAGGGCACCCCCCCGGCACACACCCCCCGGCACACCCCCGGCACACCCCCATGGCACCCCCCCTGCACCCCCCATGGCAACCCCCCCCGGCACCCCCCCCGGCACCCCCCTACGGCGGCACCCCCCCCATGGCACCCCCCTACGGCGGCACCCCCCTCCACGGCACCCCCCCACGGCACCCCCCCCTGGCGGCACCCCCCCCGGCGGCACCCCCCCACATGGCATCCCCCCCCACGGCACCCCCCCACACGGCACCCCCCCATGGCGGCACCACCCCCCCACGGCGGCACCCCCCCACACGGCGGCACCCCCCCACACGGCAACACCCCCACACACGGCACCCCCCCATGGCACACACCCCCCACGGCACCCCCCCACAGCCCCCCCGGCACCACCCCCCCACCGCCCCCCCGGCACCCCCCCACGGCCGCTCCCCCGGCACCCCCCCACGGCCACCCCCCGGCACCCCCCCCAGCACCCCCCCATGGCTGCCCCCCCCACAGCCGCCCCCCCATGGTGGCACCCCCCCACACGGCACCCCCCCATGGCCGCCCCCCCCATGGCGGCACCCCCCCCACACGGCACCCCCCCACACCCCCGGCACCCCCCCCACGGCACCCCTCCCCATACACGGCACCCCCCCCGGCACCCCCCCACGGCGGCACCCCCCCCCCATGGTTGACTGACAGACGACAGAAGGTGAAAGTAAATGGAGCTCACTCGGATGAAGGGAAGGTGATTAACAGGGTGCCCCAGGGGTCAGTTCTGGGCCCAGCACTGTTCAATGTATTTGTGAGTGATATTGCTGAAGGACTGAATGGAAAAGTCTGTCTTTTTGCAGCTGACACGAAAATTTGCAACAGAGTGGACTCCCCTGAGGGAGTGGTTAACATGAGGAAAGATCTACAAAAGCTGGAAAAATGGTCTAATGCTTGGCAATTAAGATTTAATGCAAAGAAGTGCAGAGTCATGCACTTGGGTAGCAGACATCCAACGGAAATGTATGCGATAGGGAGCGAGAGGTTGGTGTGCATGGATCAGGAGAAAGACCTTGGTGTGATTATTTCTGAAGAACTCAAGGTGGCAAAACAGTGTGACAAGGCAGTGGCAAAAGCCAGGAGGATGTTGGGCTGCATACAAAGAGGAATCACCAGCAGAAAGAAAGAGGTACTTATGCCACTGTACAAGTCATTGGTGAGGCCTCACTTGGAATACTGTGTTCAGTTTTGGAGACCATATCTTGCAATGGATATAAAAAGACTGGAAACTGTTCAGAAGAAGACGACCAAAATGATTTGGAGCCTGCGTCAGAAACCTTATGAGAAGAGACATGAAGACCTAAACATGTACACTTTGGAGAGAAGGAACAAGGGAGATATGATTCAGACCTTTAAATACTTAAAGGGAAATAATGAACAAACAAACCTCTTCCAAAGACGGGGAAACTGTAAAACTAGAGGGCATAACAGGAAGCTGCAAGGTGGTAAATTGAAAGGCAATGTCAGGAAATACTTTTTCACAGAAAGGGTGGTGGATGCTTGGAATGCCCTCCCGATGGAAGTGGTGGGGGCAAACACGGTGACGGAATTCAAAATGGCATGGGACAGACCCAGTGGATCCCTTTACAGCAAGAGGATAAAATCAAAATAAACTGAACCATCTAATTTCTCAACAAATAGGGGTGTCCTACCTGGTGTGGTGGGTTCACCCCTAAACAAAGACATGGGGAGGGGTGGCCTGCACAGAGCGGCAGGTGCACCTACTCTTGCCATCGTACTGGGCAGACTAGATGGACCATACTGGTCTTTATCTGCCGTCATTTACTATGTTATTATGTTACTATAAGGAAAACAGACACTGGGAAAAAAACACCAGGAACATTAGTAATTCCAAAAATGAAACTTTCGGGTTAGAGGTGGAAACGTTTGAAGGTTTCAAAAAGGAAAATAAGAATTCCTTAGTTGAACTGGCCTGGAAATTTTTGTGTAAATGTTTCACCAGGAGATCTAAAGAATAACTTAACTTGCCTGTTACTTGTTGTGACTGAATACACTTACCTGAGTTATTGTTATGTTGATGTGAGCAAAATGTTACTGTGAGTTAAGAAGAATATTTTGGATGGTTACACTATTGTAATATTTAATAAATTGCACTAAAAATCCTATTCCTGAAAGTAAATGTTTTCTATATAGTCCACTATTACAAACCACCACCTAGCTGCAATTAATACCGGTAACATTAACTTGATAGTGGCTTATCCACTTTAGTTTATTTTCCTCTTGCTCTCTACTTGCCTCATAGTAAAGGAAAAGTAAGATGAGATTAGTGAAATCTGTCAGCTTTCACCTGAAGAAACTGACAGACTCCGATCACTGGAGCCATCTGACTATAATTAAACATCATTGGTATGGTTGCAAGTGACTCTAATGGTAAGCTCTTTGAGGTAAGGGGGGCTACATTAATATTTTTATATATATTTTTGTTTTATTTATTTATTTATTTATTTATTTATTTAGCTGTATTCATATATCACCTTTCCCTGGGACAATGCGGTTTACATTGAACAAATGCAAAATACATTATTAACAGTGGTATTAAAACCATATACAACATGCAATTCTGAACCTTAGGACTCTTAACTATAAACAGACTATACTATACTATATTTCTATACTATATTTCTGACTATATACAGCAGTAATGATAGGTATCATACTATGTTCTTCTGAGGGGAGGGGGGTTATGTGCTTGGGTTGAAATGTTCTGTAAACAGATGTATCTTTAAATGTTTTCTGAATGTTTTATTTATTTATTTAATAATGTCTCAAGGTCAGTAATGTTCTTGAGCTGGTCTGGCTGCCTGTTCAATATGGAGGGTGCATAAAGTTGGAAGGCTCTTTTAAATGCTTGCTGGTTGGATTTGGTTCTGACAAGGCTGCATACTTTCCCCCTACCTGTTTAATTTATGGAATGGAGGAGGAGTGATCTAGGGGTTAGGACAAGGCACTTCAGGCCAGAGGGCCAGGGGTTCAAGTCCCACCTAGGGACAGCAATCTCAGGCCAGAGGGATTGGGATTTCTAGTCCTATAGGCACTCCTTGTGGTCTTGGGCAAGCCACGTAACCCTCCATTGCCCATGTTCCCTGTAAGTATTAGCATATGTGTCTCATATCCCCTCATGTTAAATGTATCCCCCAATTGACTGCTTTGACCCGGTGAAAAGCGGGATATAAATACAGCTAAATAAATATGTAGAACAAATCATCAGAGAAGCAGGATTGTATGAAGACAACAGAAGTGTGAAGATTGATGGAAGACTCATCAACAACTTTCACTATGCTGATGATACCATATTACTGGCTGAAAGTGAAGATGATCTGAAACATTTGCTTCTCAAGATCAAGGAATAAAATGGGCCTGCACCTTAATGTAAAGAAGATAAAGTTCATGACAACTGGCATAATCCAATAAATTCATCATTAATGGAGAAGAAATTGAAATAGTGGACAACTTTAACCTATTTGGATCAATCAATAAAGAAGCAACAATCAGTCAAGAAATCCGATGATACATTGCTCTTGGCAGAATGGTAATGAAGGACCTAAACGTGATTCTCAAGAACAGAGGTGTCCCTCTCCATACAAAGATTCAACTTGTTCAAGCCATGGTATTTTAAATAACATCATATGGATGTGAAAGTTGGATGGTGAAAAAGATAGGCAGGAAGAAAATTGATGCCTTTGAATTATGGTGCTGGTGCATGGTATACTGCATATACCATGGACTGCCCAAAGAGCAAACCAGTCACTACTAGAGGAGATCAAACCTAAGCTTTCCTTAGAAGTTCAGATGACAAGACTTTGACTTTCATACTTTGGACACATCATGTGAAGAGAGAAAGAGAAAGACATCGTGCTTGGCAAGATAGAAGGTTAACACAAAAGAGGAAGGCCAGCAATGAGATGGATCGATACAATAACAGCAGTTACGGGTGTCAGTCTGTCAATAATGAGCCGCCAGACTGAAGACCGAACACAATTTAGGACAACTATCCAGAGGGTCGCCATGAGTCGACACCGACTCGACAGCACTTAACAACAACATTGGTGAGGAGGAGAACCAATTGAGCACTGTGCCTGGAATTCCATTGATGCGGAGAAGTTACAGGAGGATATGATGATTTACAGTGTCAAAGGCTGACGAGATCTCTAAGAAGATTGACAGAAAGCCTTGCCTGATGAGGAGGAGTGGCCTAGTGGTTGGGGCAAGGTACTACCAGGCCAGAAGGTCAGGGGTTCAAATCCCACTAGAGGACAACAACCTTGGGCTGGAAGGACTGGGGTTTCTAGTCCCACAGGTGCTCCTTGTGGTCTTGGGCAAGCCACTTAACCCTCCATAGCCCATGTTCCCTGTAAAATAGTTATCTCCAAGTTATAATGCCCTGTTCAATGTAAAGCTGCACTGATGCAGAATAGCATGGTATATAAGAGAATATAAATAAATAAATGTGTTATAGTCCTTGGATAAGATTGTTTATCAGGGTGCATAGAAGTGTTTGTACTCCATGTTGTGGACGTAATTTATGTTGTTGTGGATCTAGAAGGTTGCATTTGTCAATATGTTCTTGAAGCTGGCACTGGATGATTTTTCCACTAACTTGGCAGCGAATGGGAGACTGGCAATAGGTCTCTAAGATGAGAGTCTAGGGTCAGTTTTTTCAGTGTTGGCTGTATGGATGAGATTTTTAAACATGTGTGCATGATTCCTTTTTGTATTATTGAACATGTGATTCTGGTAATCATGGTGCTTAAATCCTTTTTGAAAGCTTTAATTCATGAGACGGGTCAGGGATTAAGGGGAGGTGTACTATTTAGAGATGCTATGGTGTCCTCTTTTTGCCTTTTTATGACAACTGAGAAAGGTAGTCCAGGGATCTGGGTGGTCGTCTTCTTTGGGGGAGGGATGCAGGCTTTCCGGTTGGGGGTGTAGTTGCTTGTAGTCTTGAGTGAGCTGTTGAGGGATGAGCATTATGTTGTGGTTTTCGGTGGTTGGTGTTATGTTAGCTGTTTTACAATGTTGAAGAGTTCTCTTGGTCAGTTGATTGCAGCGTTGAGTAGTTTAGTGTGATGTTCCCTTCTTGCCTTGTCTGTGGAAGTGTGGTAGTTGTTCAGTAGTAGTAAATATTGCAGTCTGTGATCATTGTTTTTTGATTTCCACCATTTCCGTTCATGTTTGCAGAGTTGTCATTTTTGGTTGTGGAGAGCTGTTTTATACCAGTCTGTTTTGGGCCGATTCTTGTGTGGGAGTGAGGTGGTGTTGGTGGCAATGGCTGCTTTTCTAGTGACATTGATCCAGTTCTCGATGAGGATATTGGGATAAGCTGGGTTTTCAAGCAGTTGTGGAAGAGTTTCCTAAAGAAAGTTGCCCTTGTTGAAAGTTTTAAATCTTCTAGTTGATGGGTACCAGCTGTGGCTTTCACTTGGGAGATTCTGTGTGTATGTGTGTGTGGGAGGGAGAATTTGAACATTTTATGGTCAGACCAGGGTACTGGTTGGGCCTACATTGAGTGAGTGGAGCCCAAACAGGTTGTATGGTCATTGAGTGGAGTGGAGGAGTGGCCTAGTGGTTGGGGCAAGGTACTTCAGGCCATGAAGGTCAGGGGTTCAAATCCCACGAGAGGACAGCAACCTTATTTATTTATTTATTACAATTTCTTATATACCGCACTATTGTCAGCGCGGTTTACATACAACAAAATGACCATAACAAACTGTTTGGCTTCACATAGAACAGGAGAAAACAACTTGGATAACATGCTTTTGCTTTACATAGAACAGGAGTAATAACTTGGATAAACGGGGTATGCAAACTAAACTACTTACATATGTACAATGAGATCGAGTATTGGGCCAGAAGGACTGGGGTTTCTAGTCCCACAGGTGCTCCTTGTGGTCTTGGGCAAGCCACTTAACCCTCCATAGCCCATGTTCCCTGTAAAATAGTTATCTCCAAGTTATAATGCCCTGTTCAATGTAATTTCAGTTTGTTCAATGTAAACCACACTGATGCAGAATAGCACAGTATATAAGAGAATGTAAATAAAAATAAAAATTGAAGAAAATTAGGTCCAGGGTGTTGCTTTTTTTGTATGTAGAGGTGTTTACGAATTGGGTGAGGTCCATTGCTGACATTGCTTGGATGAAGGCATGGGCGTGATTCTGTTGTAGTAAGGGGAAGTTAAAGTCCCCTAATACTAAGAGGTCTTTTCAAATTTTTGATGAAGTTAGCACTCTTTCCAGGATAGCTGATAGGCCATTGGTACTGGCTGTTGGTGTCCTGCATATGAGGCAGATGGTCAGTGGTTTGTTTGTTATGGTGATGGAATCGGATTCATAGTTACTTTCACTTGTATGGTATCAGAATTTGAAGTTGTCTTTGGCAACGATCATCACTCTCCCTCCTCTACATTGGCAGAAACAACAAACAATAGCTATGATACAAGTAGTTAACGCCTTCTTTGTAGTCAAAATGATTACAGGTAGATTACTCATTTTTCCTCTAAGTTTGGTATGATACATTTCCTTCAATTACTCTTCATCTCAACCTGGATAGTTACTCCTTTCTTCACCACTTGTGCACCTTTATTATTTGGTCTCATTTTTAGTACTTTTTCGAAGGGGTATGTTTACCAAACCACAGTAAAGGAGCAGTCTTTTCCATGTGTTAACAGCAACAATAAGGGGTTATTGTGCGGTAAGTGTGCTGGGCATGTCGGAGGTGTTCCGAGGTTAAGGGGTGCTGGTGCACATTTAGCGGGTGGTAACGGGATAGTGCATGGTAAGGACAAAAGTATGCAATTTACCATCCGAAAAAGGCTGCAACCCCAACGCAGGATAAAGGATCATCAATGGAAGACAATCTGAAGGTGATGGATGGATGGACAGGTGGTAGCTAATGGACCCATCAGAACCTTTGGCATCTGATGTTGTACTGAATTAGTGGGATGTGCGGATGACACAGAAGAATAAAGTATTGGTGTATTCTGTGCATGTAAATATCAGTAATGTCAGCATTTTGCATACGAGAGGCCTGAAGTGTGTCTGGGTGGAGTCACTAAGTTATTGATGTGTTCAGCAAAAGGAAGACTTAGCATGAGTGGTGATGTGGAACCATCACATGAGATTTGTGCATTATCTGTTGAACAGTTGCACACGTTTCGGTATGTGTCATGATGTTGCAGCTGCATGTCAAATACATGACTGCATATGATGGGCATATGGTGAGTGTGGATCTGCGGTTCTGATGGTGGTAACAGAGAGTGTGCTAAGTCTGTGCAATTGTGATGTTGCAGATGTCATGGTACAGATGCAGTTTGGGTCACTTTGTCCTAAAAGTAGGTGTGCCATAGGGACCCTGCATTATTTTGGCCTGAAGAATGAAGATGGTTTCCAAAAACACCCATTACAAACATTGAACATTGAACTGGTATCTGGTGTGTCCAAAGAAGTAACCATCATGCAAAATAGCCACAACACCTGGCATGGGAAGAAGTACTGATATAGTGAATTTACGTATCTGTGTGTAATGTAGAAAGAGCTTCAAAGATCCACATCACTCTTGTGGGATGTGACTGCACATTCAGTATATATGCATAAGGGAAAACATATTAACAATGTTGATTGAACCCAGTATATGTGTATAAGGAAAACAAATTTTTGATCTCTGGAAGGAGAGATATAGAAGAAATGTATAAATAAATAAATAAATTTTTCATAATGGGAGTTGAACCATGTACTGCCATGTCCAAATACAGTGCCTTAACCATTATGCTGAATCCACACACCACCTCCAGTTGGAAGATGTGCTAATAAAGGGAATGTATATATCTGTGTGCAATGTAAAAACAGGTTGATAGAGCCACATAACACCTGTAGGATATAGCTGCACATTCAGTATGTATGTGATGGGCCCTCTCTGTCAGACTCAAATCTCCCAGCCTCTCTACTGTGTGGCCCATGCATCAACTGTGGTCTCATTACCAAAACTCTGTAATGCGCCACAGCTGAAGCAACACACTTTGCCTCTCTGACAGTCTGGATTGAAAAGAGTATGCATCAAATATCTCACATTGAACAGGTAGGTATAAGGGGCTGTGCTGAAAACGCACTAATTTGGATGGCATCTCCACCAGTAAAGAACAAAAACATATGGAGCCTATGGCTATTGAACTGGGGCTCTGCTGTGTCTAAAGACAGTGCTTTAACCATTATGCTAAACCTGCATGCCAGCAACCATGGGAAGAATGACTAATAAAGGGAATGTATCTCTCTGCCAGCAGTGTACAAACAGGTTGATAGATTCACATTACTCCTATAGGATGTGGCTGTATGTGCAGTATTTATGTGATGGAGGCAAGACCATCTCCCACAGTTAGGATCCAATCTCCCATGTTTGTCCACTGTGTGGCCCATGCATCTGCTGGGGTCACATTAGGGACAGTTTGTCATGAGTGTAATGAGCATGATAGAAATATCTATGAGCATTGATAGGGACATGGCTACATTATTTAATGCAGACTCTGCACCCGTGTGTTGCATTGAAAAATGTTGCTACCCACCAATCATCTTTTTCTGCACCTGCTCTACCACAGAATGCTCCAAACACATCCTGATCCCAAACACATAGCATATTGCTGTATTAGGGAAATATGTGGCATTTCACAAGGACAGCACCTGAGTAAGTGCCTTCCTAAAGTCACAAAGAAACAATTTACACAGGTAATTAGGATATTTACCTGTGTAAATGCCTTTGCAAATCTGGCCCATGATCTATAATGTTAAGATGAAGGTAGTTATGAGATGTACAAGTGTCGGTAGAGTACAAATCCTGTCTATTTCAAGTGCAAACTCAGCTCAATAAAGCAGCTTTGTTATGTCCCAGTATGGGCTTATACCCATGCTTCTTACAGGTAATATAATGTATATGGAATACACATTCTAAGCAATGTCTGAAGATCCTGATAAGCACATCATTAAATGGCCTTTGCCAGGTATGTGACACATTGTCATGAGATGCACACAATGAAGCACACATGTGACTCTGTAATCTGCATACAATCCAAAGACAATATATTTATTTTACAGCAATAGTTCAACACAGTTTGTGTATTGGCTAAACATGAAATTTATGGTATAGTAATCTTCACAAAATGCTCACAATGTGTCACAACATATTCATGCACATACATGTGCAAACTGTAAATCCACAAATGACACAGTGACACAGTCTGTATGCAGAGGATCACTCCTGGATATGGGTAAAGAGATGATGCAGGTTGTTGTGGTGCACCTTGTACTTTGTGGGGATGTGTGACAGCCTGTCTCTGGCAAATTGCCCAGCTCGAGGGTGCCAAGGAAATCACAAACTCTATACACAATCAGGGTCATTCTGAATTGCAAAGAAGCTGTTTGCACGTATATTGGGGATGTGTGCGTTGCGTGAACATCCAGACGTGATTCTGACAAGTCCCTATGCACGTACAAATGAGATATATGTGCAATTCTGGACGTGAGCGGGAGGGGTGGAATGTGAGCAAGGAGGGGAGGAGCATGGGCGTGGCACGCCACAAAAACATCCAAACCGTATTCTGGTTGGATCCACGTACGTCCATCTGTTTGTGCGTGGACGTCTACGTTAGACCTGCTAGAATGTGGAATAACAGCATATGTCTGTTAAAATATTTTGTCTTCTTAAGTCTAGTTTTATTTGTATACCTTGCCTTATGATACTGCAGGGTCCCGTTCTTACCCAAATCAGGGGAATGGATTGGAGGAGTAGCCTAAGAGTTAGAAGGGAGGAGTGGCCTATTGGTTGGGGCAAGTTATCTCAGGCCAGACGGTCAGGGGTTCAAATCCCACTAGAGGACAGCAACCTTGGGTCAGAAGGGCTGAGATTTCTAGTCCCACAGGTGCCCCTTGTGGTCTTGGGCAAGCCACTTAACCCTCCATTGCCCATGTTCCGTGTTAGTGTATGTAGTAAAGGCTGTTAGTGTAGCTGGGTTTAAAAAAGGTTTGGACAAGTTTCTGGAGGAAAGGTCCATAAACCATTATTAAGAAGTGACCGAAGATATCAATGCTTGACCCAGTACAAGCATTGTGGAACTTGTGTCTCTTGGGGAAACTGCTAGGTACATATGACCTAGATTGGCCACTGTTGGAAAAAGAATACTGGGCTTGATGGACCTTGGTCTGACCCAGTATGGCATATCTTATGTTCTTATATGTATCCCCCAATTGTGTTGTGACCACTTTGATTGAAGGATAAGGTGGTATACAAAGTTGTCTAAATAAAGTAGCACTGTATTGTAATAACACAGAAGGAAATCTATGTTTGAATAAAGCAGTTAGTATAGCTGGGCTATAAAAGGATTTTGAAACATTCCTGAAGGAAAAGTCCATAAAATAGACATGGAAATAAAACACCTCTTACCCTGGGGGTAAGCATTGTAGCATGTTGCTATTTTCAGGGATGCTATCCTGTAATTATGATCCAGATTTGCCACCTCTGGAAATAATAATAGGCTAGATGGACCTTGGATCTGAATCAATATGGAAATTCCTATGCCCTTACGTTCAGATAGGTGAAAGAGTATGCAGACTGAAGGAAAAACAACGGAACCATGTGGAAGTAATATGAGTCTAATGGTAGCCAGAAACATAGAGGGACCAAAAAAAGGGAAAGAAACGTCACTGCATACAGCTGAGTATATTATACTGCTTTGTGACCCACCGCGTCTCAACAAGAGGTGTGACAGTGACACTACCTGTGTGCATGCCATAGCAGGGTGCACTGGATGCAGATGCACATACCGTGATGCACAAAGGAGGGACATGTAGAAGGTGCATGAGAAAGAACAGGCGATGCCAGGGAAACAGGAGCAAAAGATACATATGCCCACAGTGACGGAGTCAGAGGGAAACACAGAGTCCAGCAGGTATGTGAAATAACATTTATTATGTACAATACTAAGACTACATAGTGCCCAACTACACCCACCCCACACACCCAGGTGCTCCCCAAAATCAGGAACTGAATGACCCCACACCAACCTCCCACCCACACCCCACCATCCCAGCCCTCATCCCCAACCCCACATCCCCAACCCCACATCCCCAACCCACCATCCCAGCCCATACTCCCCAACTCCCCACCCCAGAGACAGCCAATAGTACCCACATCTACTGCCACCCCAAAGTACCCTGACCTGCCCCCGATCCCTCCCCAACCCAGAGCCACCACCACTGGGCCTTGGTGGTTGGCCATCGGGTGGTATGGTTGATGGCACACCCACTGAGACCAGGCTGCTGCTGCTCTCCCCACTGCTCTCCCCACATCCCTCGTGGAAGGGTGGGAAGACCAGTGGGGGCCCCAAACACCAGGGCCCAGGATGCAGGACTGCCCGATGCTGCTGGACCCCACCACAGCTGCGGCCTGCACAGTGGCCTGTGTGGACACACCACCGGCAGATGGTGGGGCAGAAAGGTGAGACACAGCAACTGTGGCATGAGGCAAGTAGCAGCAGCCAGTGTTGGAGGCACACCCTGAGGCCCAGCCAACTGGGCAGCCAGTATATCCAGGCAAGCCCGAGGTAGGTCATAGAGGCAGTTAGGTTATCCTTTTTCATCACCCGTTTTCAATATACTGTGAGGTCCCTTACCTAACGTCCAAATGACACCCCATCCTCTTTACAAGTTGCACATCCTGCTACAGACCAGGACTGACACAGAGGGGATGGACAGTTTTGCAGGACACTGTGGGTCTTCCATGCATTCAAAGTTGTGTTTTTTTGTGAACTTCCAGTGCCCACCCCTCCAGACAGATGTTCACAAGTTGGGGATGCTAGAGCGGGTGGTTACGAATATGGTTGGTGGTCTGGGTCCTACCCATCTTCAGATGGACCTATGGATCTTTTAGGTATACTTTGGTGGCCTGGCAGGTTGGCAGTGCTGTACTGAAACCTTTGTATGTACAGGTTGGGTGTCTCATTTGATTGTCCACAGGCTCTGCTAATACTGCAAGGTACACCACTCTACCATTTGTCACACAACGCATCAGGTAAACATTGGATATGGAAGAAGAAAAGAGCCTCAGAATCCAAAGAGGTAGGGGCAATGGTAAAAGTTAACTTTGAACCAGGCCCAATCCCCCTCACATCAACGGCTCTAAAATACTCCTACCAAATGACTGTTCACTATAATGCCATTTTTTCAAACTTGTGATTCCAAATCAAAATTATCAGTAGTAGCTGCACCCCTGCAGACTCTCAGAGCATAAAACAGGCTAGACATACCAAAAAAAGGAACACTTATCTTCCCAAGCCATCACCTTCTACAGGCTCCCAATCACTGCTGAAAATTCTTGCTGCTGAAAATCCTGATGCAGGATTTTCAGCGGTGATTGGACAAAGTGAAACATCTTGGTCAATGAGAGCAGTATTGCATTGTGCCTTAAATAAAGACTGTGGGGGAAATGTAGGGGCCTGGCAACTGCTGACAACAAACACAGCACACCTGGGCCTTAATGTGTTCAGCATGCGGTAGCATCACAGCACGCTGTACGTACCGCATGGTAGCATCACAGTGAGCCGTACGTTCTGCACGGCAGCATCACAGCTCGCCCTACATTCCTTGTCACACATAATCCTGAACATAGATATTGTCCACATTTACGCATCAACACCTATACAATACTCTTTCTTTGGTAACTCCATTCATGTTGGACATCATGAACAGGACAACAACCATGTGCAAAGTGAAGACATGTTGTGACCCTTGGACAAACAGAGACCAGTGAGCGTGACAGGTTATGCATGCATGTGCAAATGACAGGTAGTCCAACTAAATGACAAGCTGAGCAGTGTGATCATGTACAGAAGTCTAACCAATTGTCATGTAACACACGGATCACACACAGAAAAAACAGACAGTACCAGCTTGGCAGGACCCTGTCAAATAAGCTACCTAGATTTAGGACCCAACACACCCAGACCCAAAAAACAACATCTCTGGGCCTATCTCAGTGAATAGCCACACAGACAACCTTACAACACCAAAACATGAATATATGTAAAACAGAGCAAGCCTGGACTTGAAACTATCTCCATAGCACCAAGTGGCATGGCACAAACCATTACCTCATAACACAATGCTGCTTCACTCATATGATACTGCACCATATGGTAGATGGGTTCTATATAGCGATTGAAGATCCCTGAGGGATGGCCTGGGAATGAGTGAAGGGAATGGATCTAGCTGTGCCACATATTACATGTTGCTGTTTGTTACTGAAACAGGACTAGAACCATATAAGTGTTGGATCCTGTATTCCAATTTCCCTGAGGAGTCTCAATACCAAAATATGTCACATGGTGTGGAATGCATTGGATATGCCCATAAATGTGAGAGGAAACCTCAGGCTCCTGTTGTCGATTGACCTAATGATGGTATCCAACAGTGAGGTCAGTAGCATGTACGCATTGTGATGTGTTGTAAAGCCATACTGGTGGGGGTATAGGGGTGTGTGTAGGTTAAGGTGGTCTTTGTGGTTGCCTCTGTACCACATTCCCATAAGTTTGCCCCATGACAGTTTGACTGGCAAATGGGTAGTAGGGATTTGTGTCACATGTGTTCACTGAGGGGTACACCAGTATTAGGCATATCTGGTGAACCCCTCACTGAACACCCCTGTGTCTGGTTATGGCTGGCATATATCCATGGTTGAGAATGGTTATGAATAGCTGTGGTATGAAGTGTCCAAGTTGCCCCTATATGACTCAAAATCCAGGATGTGGGCCTTTGGTCTGATGACGATGTGGTGGCATTGAGGAATGGCATGATGTGTTCGAAATGTTGGCCTCTTGGTTTTTGAAACACAATGCAGGTATGTGATGTACATGTATCCTATATCTTGGAGGTTAGGGTTGGGTGTGCTGTCATAGGTTCCTGTTTCTGGGTTATAGGTTGTTTGGCGAATACCTGTGGCTGTATTTCAGGAGTTTTATTGTGCTGCATCTTTCATGAGTGCCCCTGCTGTTGGAAATATATCATGTGGACATTTTGATGATTCCATTATGCGTATGGTGTTGAATTGTGGTATGGCTGTATTTATTAAGATGTTATAATCAGGTGTTTGACAGCAGCATGATAAAAGAGTGGGGGAGGATATGTTCCATCTCCATTGTCTGTACAGTTGTCATAGTCTTTGTTTGGGTTGCCTGATCTGGGAAGAGTACCTTGTGGCTGAGTCTTACCATGTGTCTCTGTGGGCTTTGCTCCACAACAGCATTGCCAACACATGACATACATGTGTTGTCTGCAGTCACTATCTCACACAGATCCATCATTCACATCTCACGTACATAATCTGACTTCATTCACCGCTCCTGCCCATCACCAGGCCTTTGTCATTTCCACAGGTATGTGTTAAGATCTGCAGGGTATCCATGCCAAGCTCCATGAGCACCATGAGTCAGTGGTCCACGTCATGACAGAGGGGTTTAGACAAATGTCTGAGGGTCTTCACACCATGGCTTCTGCCACAGACAGACTGAACGATACCTTGCTGCATCTGCTGGAGACATGCATCACCCCATCACCTACCCCAGGCACCACAAGAGGGGGGGTTGGGAGGGCAAGGGAATCCCATCAGCCATGAAGGGTGGTTCACGGCGTCGTTAAGTTTATTCATCATGGCCCCTTGTCTCTATGGGGATTATGTTTTATTTCGGTAACTGCTTTGTAAATATATATTATGGACATTTCACGTGCAACTCCCTTTTCCAGTGTGTCCACAACATCACTTCTATGGCACACAGGCCTTAGACATGTCCATTATTTTCAACACTGCAGGCACACATGTTGCATGGGTGGGACTGCAGTGTTCCTTTTTTCAGATGGGCTTGCCTCAGCCATCTTGAACCTCATGATTTGAGGGCTCATATACAGAATGTTCATCAGTGGCACATGACAGGGCATTCTGGACACACAGGGCAGTCCAATATTTATGTTGTGCCACCATTTTCCATGTCAAAGACACAGGGTAGAAAATGCACGTACACACAGTGGGTGGTCAGGGTCAAATGCACATACACATAACTGTCATCAACAGGTGTCACCTGGGCAGTGGCCAGCCATTTGTCAAGATCTCCTGTGTGTGGTTGTGGGGGTCCTACTGCCTTCAGCATCCCAGAGTGGACACCATGCACAGCTGATACTGGGGTTGCTACTTGATGAATAGCCTTGGATGAGGGTATGTGTTCGCTCCTGCAGTGATATCTGGCCTTGGAATGTGAGAGTAAAGCAAACATAGCTGTGACACAGTAGACCTGCAATAGCTTACTGAGGAATTTGACAGATGCAGTTGTTTAGACTTGAGATAGCACATCACCACAATTTTCCAAACATTCAGGGTTCAAGAAGCATGATGGATCACAGGGAGCATAATATCATCTACATATATGTGTAAGTTGATATTATGTGACCATATTATGGATTTGAGTGTTTGTAAATAGATGTTAAAGAACATTGCCAATATTGCAGAGTCTTGTGGTATTCCTTAAGTCTGGCATTATGGGGTGGATGTGCTGGTGCTTGTTCAACCTAGCTGATACCTGTCTTTTAGGTAGGACTGAAACCATTGAAGAACTTTGTTCTGTATGCCAGTTCCTTGTAGTCCGTGGAGGAGGATGCTGTGTGATACGGTATCAAACGCTGCTGATATATCTGGAAAGATTAGGGTGTATCCGGTTTGTTTGGTTTGTATTCCCTTGATTAACATATTTAATAATGAAGTCATGAGTATCTCAAACCCATGAGATGGACAGAATCCATGTTGCTGTGGGTCAAGTAGGTTATTTATGACCATGTACTGTGATGCAGCAGACCCTCTTGCAGATAGAAGAAAAGTTTTAAATCCAGAAAAAAACAGGTATAAGCTGCAATATCCTGAAGATCCACATAGAGGGAGCAGGAGAGTCAGTACAGAGTCTGAAGAACCACGCCTCTATGGGCAGGACTTGGGCCCAGTCAGTTTGGATTTAAGCAGAGGCAGGTCTGAATCAAAAAGAGAGATCCAAGGAGAGATCCAAAGAGAGATCCAAAGAGAGATCCAAGAAGAGATCCAGGGAGATGTCCAGAGAGGTATCCGGAGATATATCCAGGAGGAAGGAGAGAAAGATATCCAGGGAGATATCCAGAGAAGTATCTGGAGAGATATCCTGAGAGAGAAGGACAGAGACTCAAGAGCCAAAGAAAGGGCAGTCTTGAATGAGAGAGAGAAAGCAGGCCTGAGGAGCAACGAGAGTGCTGGCCTGGAAAGCCTCAGGAGTGAAGGCAAGGGCAGATGGCAACAGCTGCAGCCTTGGCACAGAGAGGTTCGTCCCTATACTAAGGCAAGAGGGATATCATTGGAGAACTTGGGCCATTCTGAGCTGGAGGACAACCGGACTAGGCCTCAAGCCTTCCCTGAGAAAGAAAGAAGAAAGCCTAAAGGTAAAGCTTCTATTTCTTGCAATTGTTTGCTCAAGCCTAACATAAGAGAAAGACAGGGGAAGGAAGTTTCTCCTTGTAGCAATGACATTTATAAGCAAAAGCTTACAGACAATTTCTCTAAGAGGAGAACTGTAAATACTAAGCATTGTGCTGAGAGAGCTTTTAAAACTATAGCTGAAGAGGAGCCTTGGTTTTACCCAGTGGGCAGAAGCCGACGCCCTAACCTAACTACCAAACACTGGGAAACTGCACGGCACGCTTTTAAAAAGCCAGAGTTCAGTTCAGTTGTGCAGAAGCCTCAGACTCAGAGCTATCAGACATAGAATATATGCAAGTGGAATCTGCAGGCGAAGAGTCTGACCAGCCGATGGATTGTACATATTGTACAGCAGAAAAGCTGTAGTTTATTCCTAGCTCCATGAATGCATAAGTGAATGCAGTATTTTGTGTTACCTTAAATTACCGTGAGTCAACAGCCATTACTTTGACCTTTTCATTTGTGCTTTAAACCTGATGTAAGGATTTGTTCAGTTGTGTTACTTTCCAAAGCCGTTTATCCTGTTTTTGAACCATTTTGTGCAAAGGGGAAATAAAGCCTTTTTCATTTTTCCCTCCATTTTCGTGTGAACTTGTTCTTTTTGGGAAGTTGGTAACGAGGCCGGCACAAGGGACTGCTACCCTTGACCCTCGCACCTGTCCAACCCCAATCACCATAATCTTGTGCGCTCCCCAGCCCTTCCATGGAAAACTACGCCGCCACCAGGGGGGGCTGCGGGGGACATAACTGGCGTAGTTGGCAGGATATCTTTACGGCACCCATAAGACTACAGGACTGTACCTGCAACTGTACCAAGGAAAGTACAATCTTTCTCTTTTTTTTTTTGAAAAAAAAACAAAAACAAAAACTTAAAGTAAAACCCGAACCATCTTGCTACAAAAACTGGACCGGAAGGAAAGCCTGGAATAGAGCAGACACCAAAACCGGATTGGAGTTGAAAAACGTGGAGTGGAGTTCCTGAAATCCGGACCGGATTTAAAAGAAAATCCTGAAGGTTGGAAATCCTGCGGCGAGTCTAGAAGCAGTGGAGCAACCTTGGGATAACAGCATATATTCCCCAAAGCTGATTCAACACTAGAACCAGGTAATACGTACTTAAGCCTACCTAGTGTTGGATATCTGGGGAAGTTAAAAAAAAAAAAAAAAAAAGGGGAAAAAAAAGAGAGGGGTGTGGAGAAGTTTTGGTAAAGAGCCACACTTGGGTTTTTTTTTTCTCTGTTTGTTCTTTCACCAGGTACCATGGAGCCTAAAGAATTATGTGCCTGGATGGCACACCAGTTCAGCAAGCAGGCGAAGGTGGCACAACAGAGCCAAGAGCAAGCGCTGAAGGCGATACAGGCACAGCAACTCCCAGTCCTAGAAACTATGGATAGGTGGCTCACGCAGCAGCGGGAGGAACTGGCCAAAAGCAAGGTGGAGAAGCTATCGGTCGCCGGACTGGTAAACCCTGACCACGGACAATGGTCCTGTTCTGATTTAGTGATTGGCAAGCTAAGTCCGAACGATGATATAGATGACTTTTTAGATACATTTGCTCGAATTGCGCACTCAGCTAAGTGGCCAGAGGAGCAGTGGGCAATACGGCTAGCAGCATCCCTCACGGGTGAGGCGCTGGCTGCCTATAGGTCGATGCCCCCGACTTTAGCAAATTCTTATGAAGACGTAGTAATAGCGATTAGGGATCGTATGGGCCTTACGCCATTAGCTTACAACAAAATGTTTAGAGCTACCTTTCTTAAGGCTAATGAAACACCCAAGGCACTAGGCCATAGATTACATAGCCTAGCCCATAAGTGGTTACAGCCCGAGAAGAAGAGCACAGGCACCCTAATGGACGCTATAATTCTTGAGCAGTACATGATTGCCCTACCCAGTAGAGTGCAAAATTTCTTAATGTTACAGAACTGTTGCACTACCACAGAGGCAATAGCTCTTAAAGAGAGGTATTTAGAGGCCGAAAAAGTGACCCAGCCTAGGGCAGGCCCAAAAATAGCCATGGGGTTGGAGGCACAAAAAAAGGAGAGTCCCTCACGTCCTTCAGTTGGGCGGTGGAAAAATGATAAGCCCCTAGTAAAAGAGAGTGCAAGGAAATGTTTCACATGTGGGAAAAGGGGACATTTACAATATGAGTGCTATTCACGAACTGCCTTGATGGGAGAATCACCAAGACCAATACGTAATGGTTTTCTACTTGACGTAAAGGTACAAGGTATAAGTGTGCAAGCGTTGTTGGATTCTGGAGCCGACCAGACCATGGTTTCTAAAAAATTATGGTCAACGATTCAGGCTCATGGCCTCTCGGTCCCAGAATCTCCACAGGGATATGTAAAGATAAAGTGCGTGCATGGAGCAGCCACACGCTATCCGGTTTATAAATTGTGGGTAAAAGGTATGGGCATTGTAAAGGAAATGCTGATCGCCGTAGTACCTAAGTTACCACAGGAATTGGTCCTGGGCCGTGATTGGCCACAATTTAGGAAAACCTTAAAGGAAGGTTTGTCGACTCAGAAAAGACCAGATTCCACTTGCATGCAACCTGATCTGTCGGAAGCTCCCATACCCCAACTGAATAGTATGGAGAAGGATACAGGGGAGATCAAGGCTCTAGTCTCCACAAGGGCACACTCCCAAGATGGTGAGAAGCCCTCTTGTTCAAAAGAGGCTTCCATAGGAGATCTCCCTTCGCATGATAAGCTAATAGGGGACCCATCAAGGAAGGGACGAAAACCTAAAGCCGACCGAAGGAGAGAGAGGAAATGTCGATCCCAAGGGAGAGCTGAGTTGGAGGCAGGAAGAGGCATGCCTTGGATACCGGCGGATGTGATAGAAAAGTTCCCCTCATTTAAAATGGAGCAAAGGACGGACGCTGCATTGGTCCGGGTGATCGAGCAGGCCCAGGAAGAATGTGAGACATACCCCAGATTCATCATGGATGAAGACATCTTGTATCGAGAAAGCCAAGATTTGCGAACTGGACTTGTTCGTAAACAGTTAGTGGTCCCGAGCAAATTTAAATTGTCCGTCTTGCGACTAGCACACGACCATCCAATAGGAGGCCATAAGGGCTCACAAGGCACCCTGGACCAGATTTTAGCCAGGTTTTACTGGCCGGGGGTTTTCCGAGAGACAACACGCTTCTGCGAATCCTGCGCGTCCTGCCAAAGGGTTACACCGCACAGACCAGCGGGAGTGCCGCTAGTCCCAATGCCCATAATAGCGGAACCCATTAGGAGACTGGCCATGGACATAGTGGGACCGCTTATCAAGACTCCGCGGGGCTTCCAGTATATCCTGGTAATTATTGACCAGGCCACTCGATTCCCCTGGGCAGTTCCCTTGAGGAATATTTCCGCTAAGTCCATCGCCGCCGAGATGGTCAAATTATTTTGCGAGGTCGGATTCCCGCAAGAAGTCTTGACCGACAGGGGGAGTAATTTCCTATCAAAATATCTCGCCCAAGACTGGGATGCATTCGGGATCCGACACGTGAAGACGGCAGCCTACCATCCCCAATGCAATGGGTTGGTAGAGCGCTTAAATCAAAGTATAAAGCGGATGCTTAGACGGGCCTTAAACGGACAAATGAAAGAATGGGATACCATGTTACCCTTCATACTATACGCCTGCAGGGAAAGGAAACAGAACTCGTTAGGTACATCGCCGTATGAGCTCATGTACGGACAGACGCCTATAGGTATACTAGACGTGTTGAGAGAACAATGGACCGAGCCAGTAGAAGAGGAAGTAGGTATACCCCTATTCCTAAGGGATTTAAGAACACGCCTAGAGCGAACTTCCCGGTTTGCCACGGAAAAACTCAAAGAGAGTCAAAGGAAACAGAAACAATATTACGACAGGCGGACGAAACCGAGACACTTAAAGGTAGGAGAGAAGGTAGTGGTTCTAGTACCCGGAGCCGCTCCTAAATTTGAGTACCAGTGGAAGGGTCCTCATACGGTCGTTAACCCGGTGGGCACCACTTCCTATGTCATTCGAGACACAAAAGGACGGGAACAGGTCTATCACGCCAATCTTCTTCGACCTTGGCATGAATGGGACGTGCTGTGGGCTCATGCTGAGCATGGGTATCACCTCAACAGGAGGTCGGCAAACAACAGTCAAACAACACATGGTCACAAGCAGCATTGTAAAGCCGATATCAGGTCCTGTATTACGTGCTGCGGAGAAGAGCTTTCCCCAGCCCGTAATATTTTAAGAAGGGGGATGTGTGATGCAGCAGACCCTCTTGCAGATAGAAGAAAAGTTTTAAATCCAGAAAAAAACAGGTATAAGCTGCAATATCCTGAAGATCCACATAGAGGGAGCAGGAGAGTCAGTACAGAGTCTGAAGAACCACGCCTCTATGGGCAGGACTTGGGCACAGTCAGTTTGGATTTAAGCAGAGGCAGGTCTGAATCAAAAAGAGAGATCCAAGGAGAGATCCAAAGAGAGATCCAAGAAGAGATCCAGGGAGATGTCCAGAGAGGTATCCGGAGATATATCCAGGAGGAAGGAGAGAAAGATATCCAGGGAGATATACAGAGAAGTATCCGGAGAGATATCCTGAGAGAGAAGGACAGAGACTCAAGAGCCAAAGAAAGGACAGTCTTGAATGAGAGAGAGAAAGCAGGCCTGAGGAGCAACGAGAGTGCTGGCCTGGAAAGCCTCAGGAGTGAAGGCAAGGGCAGATGGCAACAGCTGCAGCCTTGGCACAGAGAGGTTCGTCCCTATACTAAGGCAAGAGGGATATCATTGGAGAACTTGGGCCATTCTGAGCTGGAGGACAACCGGACTAGGCCTCAAGCCTTCCCTGAGAAAGAAAGAAGAAAGCCTAAAGGTAAAGCTTCTATTTCTTGCAATTGTTTGCTCAAGCCTAACATAAGAGAAAGACAGGGGAAGGAAGATTCTCCTTGTAGCAATGACATTTATAAGCAAAAGCTTACAGACAATTTCTCTAAGAGGAGAACTGTAAATACTAAGCATTGTGCTGAGAGAGCTTTTAAAACTATAGCTGAAGAGGAGCCTTGGTTTTACCCAGTGGGCAGAAGCCGACGCCCTAACCTAACTACCAAACACTGGGAAACTGTACGGCACGCTTTTAAAAAGCCAGAGTTCAGTTGTGCAGAAGCCTCAGACTCAGAGCTATCAGACATAGAATATATGCAAGTGGAATCTGCAGGCGAAGAGTCTGACCAGCCGATGGATTGTACATATTGTACAGCAGAAAAGCTGTAGTTTATTCCTAGCTCCATGAATGCATAAGTGAATGCAGTATTTTGTGTTACCTTAAATTACCGTGAAGTCAACAGCCATTACTTTGACCTTTTCATTTGTGCTTTAAACCTGATGTAAGGATTTGTTCAGTTGTGTTACTTTCCAAAGCCGTTTATCCTGTTTTTGAACCATTTTGTGCAAACGGGAAATAAAGCCTTTTTCATTTTTCCCTCCATTTTCATGTGAACTTGTTCTTTTTGGGAAGTTGGTAACGAGGCCGGCACAAGGGACTGCTACCCTTGACCCTCGCACCTGTCCAACCCCAATCACCATAATCTTGTGCGCTCCCCAGCCCTTCCGTGGAAAACTATGCCGCCACCAGGGGGGGCTGCGGGGGACAGTACTCCTGTGATTTCTATTGTACTCACTTCTCAATGAATTTGGTAGCGAGTGAGAGGCTCGCTACTGATCTGCATGGGGTGGGATCCAATGGATCAGTTTCCTGTTTCTGGAGGGTCGGCCAGATGGTGGACCTCTTGAGGCTATTAGGCATCTGGGCCTTGCTTGAGTGATTCATGTGCAATGGTGGGGAGTGCTGTGCTTAGCTCCTGTTTTATCATCTTAATCCAACTGACTGGGCAGGGATCGAGTGGAGAGGTGTTGTTGTTGAGTATTGTTATTATGGTTTCAACCCTCTCTTTGCTGAGTGGTTTAAACATGCCCCATGTGGTATTGTGGCTGATATTGTGGCAGTTCACTGTTGGTGTGGGGGGATGTGTTTGGAAGCTGTGTGTGGTAGGCTCTTTGTGTGTTGTCTATTTGGGTGTAGTAGTTGATTAGTGCATCCATACATCTAGTTCTGTATGGCACATGTTTGATTTTCCTCCATCTTCTCTCCATTTTTCTAAGTTGTTTTTAGCTTCCATAATGCGGGTGTGAACTACAGTAGTGTGCTCTTGCTGCTCTTTTTTTTGCCTTTGGAGGCTGTCATGGATGGTGCTGCTGTGACTATTACATTGTTCCAGTTGATGTTTAGTATATTGGGATCGGACTATCCTGATTGTATGTTCAGTAGAACTTGTTTGAGGAAGTAATCTTTATCAAATGGTTTTAATCATCTTATTAGGTGTGCAGTCCCAGCAGTGGTAATTGGTTGGTTGTTCTTGTGCCTTGAGACCATATAGCAAGTGAAGCCATCACACATCAATGTGTATAAGGTGGTCCCAGGTTCTTTCTTGTAGAGAATGCCCAAAGTTCTTCAGCATACAATTTTTTCTGACAGATCATACCATCAATGGGGGCAGGTATACTGCCCCAGGAAAAAAGAGGCAGGAAGCCACACCCAGGCCTCCATCCCTCCTCCCTTGCTATAGTGACTCACCTCACACACCTGTACATAGCTCTGTAAATAGTTAGATGTTGTATCTCTAAGTACCACTCTATGTATCTACTCAGTTCTTTGTATAAAGTTCAAAAATACTGTTCCTTGTAAAAGTTTAAACTGTTATGATGTAAACCGCCCCTGATCTCTGGAAGGGGCGGTATATAAATATGTGCAAATAAATAAATAAATAAGGGGATGGAGGTGAGATTTTCTCTCAGTCAAGGAGTCTTGTAAACCACAGCCCATTGAACAGGTGTTTGCAGAACAGGGATTGTCTGAGAGATTCAGAGGATGAAGCTGAGGCTCATAATCATGTTCATGTCATGGCACTGTGGTGAATGTTTATGATGCCAGTACTGTTAGCACGCACTAATGCAGCATTTTAGACATGCTAAAGGTGCAGGTGTACAGTACACTTGCTCCTTTATCATGGTTTAGTAAAGATACCCCTAAGTGTATCTGAAACTGGTGGCAATGCAGACACAGGTCCCCAATACTGTGCTAGCTCACTCCAGGATCTGTGGTCCCTGGGGTGTGATGAGTGCTTGGGTTCCTTTTTCCTTCCTGGGAGCTGTTGGCTTATGAAGATGCAGGTTTCTGGAACTTCTCTGCAAGGCTGTTGGCTATAATGAACTGGAAGCAGTGGTTGTTAGTACAGTTCTTGGAACCTTTCTTACAGGCTGAACTACTCTCTTTCTGAGACAATGGGGTCCTGGAAAGATTTGCATAGACATTAACCCTCTGCTCTCTCCTCCTATGCCTGTTGCTCACTCTTGATGTTATGAATAGCTGTGTGAATAAGACTCCTTGTTTCCTTCTGGTATAGAGGCTGTAGGCCAAAGACTCCTGCCCAAAGGACAGGTGTCATGGCTTCTTCCTAGTGTAGTGGCTTTGTGTCAAAGGCAGCATTCTGTCTTTAGGAAAGGTTTATGTATTAAGTGAGATTTTCCATCCCAGAGGAGTCTCCTCAAAGCTTGAAGTGACCTTCCTGGATGGGCTGCTGCTGCTCTAACAGTAACATCCAAGAACTCTCTATAGACAGGTGTGATGTGGAACAGGAAGGCGCAATGGCCCACACTGTGCGACCCTCAGCACCTGAAGATCCTGCAGGACCCAGAGGATCAGAGTACCACTAGGTCTTGGGATCCCAGACCACTTTTTGTAAGACTAGTGCATGCATCCACACACACACACTGACCAGTGGTTAGGGTAAATGAGTTCAATTACTGGGTTTGGGGTGGGGCAACCCTGAACTTAAATTCCCGATAGCAATGAAGTATACATCAGGGAACTGGTATACACCTGCCTGCATTTTTAGTTTGAACTGACTAACAAAGAGGGTACACCCAGAACAAAAATCCAGTATTGCAAATTAATATTGCTGTAGTTTAAAGTAGAAGTCTTATTAGCACAGAGAGGTCCTCCTGGGACTGTCAGAAGGAGTCTTTACCCTAATGACAGTTACATAAATAAGTAGTTTATTATTACAAAGTCTATTTTTGTTAAGAGATGTTGCATTATATAAAGGTGATTCATGTTCTCTTATCCTGTTTTCTTAAATCCCCCAATAAAGTTGAATCTGGTTATTGCCTATCTCTCCCCTTCTTGAAAATAACTTTATTTTACTAACATTTTATCTTTGACAACACCAGCCCTGCACCCGTATTTCTGGGGCATCCATTTGTGGCCATGCCTAAACACGCTGCAAAGGGGTAATGTCTTTTAGTGTCTGCCCTGTGAGACTGTAGGTGCCCAGTGTTCTTAGGTCAGCACCTGTGATGCAAATGGAGACTAGGCTACTGACCCCGCCCATATAGGCACATGGGTTTCATTGCTGAAGGGTTAAAAGAAACATTTGCCCGATTATGGATTACACAACGATTTGCAACAGAGTGGATACCTTGGAGGAGTAGACAACATGAGAAAAGATCAATAAAAATTAGACAAGTAGTCTAATGTTTGGCAGTTAATATTTAATGTGAAGAAGTACTGAGTGATGCACTTGGGATGTAGAAATCCAAGGGAACTATATGCAATAGTAGGTGATAGACTGATGTGCATGAACCAAGGGAAGAACATCAGGGTGATAATATCTGAAGATCTAAAGGTGGCAAAAGAATATGACAAAGCAATGGCCAAAGTCACATGGATGCTAGGCTGCATACAGAGAGGAGTAACCAGCAGAAAGAAGGAGGCATTAATGTCGGAGTTCGTGCTTCTCTGAAGTATACTCTGCTAGATATTTAGTTATCTAACATATAGCTGCGACGGCGCTATAATTCCCATCAGAGGATCGCGTCCACATTTTAAGGATTCACCCTGGTTTAGATCTTCTACTGTTGAAGCTCTGGCTATTTGCCATTTTAACTTCACTATATGGTAACTTGCTTATTATTTTTTTTTTTTATTGAATTTTCAATTTATTACATCCAATGAATATAAACAATAAAGAAACAAATGGTATGGATAAAAATTTTACACACACAAATCAAAAAAAAAAAAAAAGATTCATGCAAACATACCACTTCTCCACCCACAACAAGGAGAGAACAGCTGATAAGGAGAACCGGGATATCAATTTATAAGGCTACGACCACTCAACCAACCACACTTCATAATCCAATCAATAAAATATGCTATCACTCAAGCTTGTAGAGACACCAACAGAGATTCCAACAAAGAAGAATCAAAATATTCATAACTAATTCCTTGAATAGTCACAAAACATTTACATGGAAACCGTAAACGAAAAGTACCCCCTGCAGCCAAAACCTTAGCCTTCAGCTGCAGGAAGGACTTTCTACGAGCTTGTGTCTGTCTGGAGACATCTGGGAAAATAGAAATCTTTTGGCCATAAAAAAGAAAATCTTTCTTAGGAAAAAAGGCCTTCAAAATAGAAGACTTATCTGAAAAGTTTGCCAAAGTAACCACCAAGGTGGCACGGGTGGAGAAGGGAGTCTGAGAATGTTCCAAAAATTCAGTTAAATCCAGAGAAGGTCCCTCCTCCTGCCGCGGCTCACCGAGTTCCCCAGAGGTCGCCGGAACAGACACATAAAAAGTCCTATCTAACGTAAAAGTATCGGCATTAGGTAGGGCCAATATTTCCTTACAATATTGACGAAATAACAAAACAGATGTCAATAAACGAATCTTAGGGAAATTCAGGATACGCAAATTTTTTGCCCGAAAGGCATTATCCAAAACTTCTAACTGCTGATAAAACAATAAGGTATCCTTAGAGGCTAACATATTAGCAGACTGCAATGAGACCACCTGCGTATCCAACTGATCAGCACGCTGAGACAGCTGGTTAATAGTTGCCTCAACCTTTTGAAATTTACAGGAAACCTGTTGTGAAAACACAGCTGTTTGATTCATAAATTGAGATAACATTAAATTAGTTGCTGTAACCTGTTTCCAAATGTCCCCAAGAGTAACAGCTTCCGGATTTTCAATTTGAGGAACACTAATAGCCTCAAAGCCAGTGACCGTAGAAATAGGAGCTAATGAAAGTACCTCATGCGAAGAAGGAGAAAGAGAAACAGGAATCTCATCTTCCTCTCCAGAGGAAGAAGACGTCCCAGAGGAAGAAGATATTTCGCCAGACACTTGAGAAGATCCGGGGTTAGGTGGAGGAGTCCTCTCGATGGAACTTAGGGTTATGCCCGAACCAGGCGACGAAGAGCATTGAGCTGAGGAAGGAGCCTGTGAGAGAACTACCACATGATGATCCACAGGCCCTGTAACAACTAAAGGAGTAGACGTAACAGTAGCAGTTTGTTGGCCAGTTTGACTTCCCTGAAGCTTTTTACTCTTCCTCTTCGCATGGCCTCGCGGCATACCAACTGCGACAAGGGCACAAGGCCCCGAAGTGGCACCAATGGCACCAAAGTGGCACCGAAGGGGCACCAAAGGGGCGTTCCCCCTTTGGTCACGCCCCCTTCGGGCGCGCGACCGCAGCCGCAAGGGCAGCCGACGCTGAAATATGCTGCTAGGAACAGCCGGGGCAGTCGGGAAGACTCTGCTGCAGCCAATCAGATGGAGAATACTGCCACACCGCACCGGTCTCGATACCCAGCTGACTCTCAACTCTCAAAGGCAGCCGACGCTGAAATATGCTGCCAGGAACAGCCGGGGCAGTCGGGAAGACTCTGCTGCAGCCAATCAGATGGAGAATACTGCCACACCGCACCGGTCTCGATACCTAGCTGACTCTCAACTCTCAAAGGCAGCCGACGCTGAAATATGCTGCCAGGAACAGCCGGGGCAGTCGGGAAGACTCTGCTGCAGCCAATCAGATGGAGAATACTGCCACACCGCACCGGTCTCGATACCCAGGTGACTCTCAACTCTCAAAGGCAGCCGACGCTGAAATATGCTGCCAGGAACAGCCGGGGCAGTCGGGAAGACTCTGCTGCAGCCAATCAGATGGAGAATACTGCCACACCGCACCGGTCTCGATACCCAGCTGACTCTCCATAACTTGCTTATGGTACCAATGATTTTAACCCCTGAGGAAGGCGTTCTGCCGAAACGCGTTGGGGAATACCAATAAAGCCATTGTGTCATCACCACTCTTGCTCCTTGTGTTTCCTGTTTGGACCTGCAAGAGCTGCAGCTCTCTTTGTGCTTGACCCCAAGTCATTGGTGAGGCCTCACTTGGAATATTGTAGTCAGTTTTGGAGGCTGCACCTTGCAAAGGATGTAATAGGGAAGGCAACCAGAAGGCTTATATGAAGACAGTTGAAGACATAAATGTGTATATCCTGGGGAGGAGGGACCAGGGGAATATGATACAGATGTTTAAATATTTAAATGGTATTAATGAACAAACAAAGCTTTTCAAAAATGGAGAAACTGTAGAGACTGAGGACATGGAATGATGCATACAGATACTTGATGCAAGTTAAACCTTGACATTAAGTGCTACGTGAAGTGAAGCGCATAAAAAAGGTTGCCCCTTTTGCTATCACTTATGGCTTAATTTGAAAGAAGGCCTTCATCTGTACCTGTGTACCTGTGTACCCTTAGCCATGTCTGGAAACATGGCTATCTTCTGTCTGCAAAAGAAAACATCTTTCAATTTGAAAATATTTTTAAAAATAACATACTTCTTAGATTCAAAGCATAAAACAAGGGCCAAGATTACAGTATTACTAGATTACTCCAAAAAGGCAGAAAGATCTAAACCACCCACCATAACTGATGAGTCTAAGATTCCTTTCTTCTTATTATCCTTTCTGTTCCCCAATGGTACATAAAACATTTTGGAGACAGCAATTTCTCTGCTTTGGTTAATGTCAACGTATATTTCAAATACATACTCAATAACTATCTAATAGTCTCAATTTGGGAAAATTTAAGGAGATGGTGTTCAAAAAGAAGTTGATCTTCTAAATTTATGCTCTCAAAGTAGGCTCCTAAATTTGTACTCTATTTTTAGCCAAATTTATGAGCCTAATTTTTCAGTTAAAAATTAATCTTAATTTAGGAACTTAAAAGTTAAGCCCTGTTTTTTTTTAATTTATTTATTTAAAAACCTTTCCATGACAAAGCAAGAAAAGACAAAACAAGAAAAAAAAAAAGATATACTATACATATTCATAACATACAGCATAACAACCAGTCCACATCAAGAAGGTGCTCAATTAGAAATTAAAGGAAAAACTCAATAGGCCTCTGATACATACAACTCGCTTACCAAAAGCCAAGGGACAAGAAATATAATTAAATAATCAGAAAGAAAAAAAAACAAAAAAAACTCGAATTAATCTAGGTCTTACCTTTTAAAAATTCTAACAATTGCTCAACTTCAAAGAAAATATAACGCTTACCCTGATAAACAATATGACATTTACAAGGAAATTTTAAATAAAATAAAGCACCCAGTGCTAGTATCCTTGGGCGAACCTCCAAAAAAGCCTTACGACGCTCTTGTGTAACCCTAGAGACATCTGGGAAAATCTGAATACTCTGACCACAAAACGTTTCACCCGTTTTTAGGAAATAAGCACAAAGAACTCTATTTTTATCCATCTCAGATATAAACGTTACTAACAATGTGGCTCTTGAAGATATATCATCACTAGCAGCTTCCAAAAACCCAGAAATATCTAAAGTAGATAATGCTAAATGATCATATTGAGCTACTATCCCCCCCTCCCCCTCTCCTTCAGGCTTAATCACTTTTCCAAAAGGAACATAGTAGATTTTTGACCAACCAATTAAGTCACCATCTTTAAATAACAATACTTCCTTAAGGTACTTTTGAAAAAGAATTACAGGAGACAAATAATGAGTTTGTGGAAAGTTTAAAAAAACGTAAATTTTTTGACCGTAAAGAGCTCTCCAAAAACTCATCCTGTCGATGAAGAGCAAAAGAGTCCAAGGAAACCTTTCCAAACATCTCCTTCTGAGAGGAGCTCAAAGACTCCTGAGCTCCCATCGATCTTTCCAGTAAAAGCAATCTAGATTCATGATAAGACAACTTAACAACAGTTTCTTTAGAAAAGTCTGAAACTTTCTGGAGAGAAGCCCCAAGAGTCGCCTCCATATGTGGTACAATAGCCCAAATATCTCGCAAAGAAACGTCTGAGGGCGGAACCTGGGTTTCTCCAACTGAAGAAAAAGTAATCACAGAGGGCAGAGAAGGTGGTAAACTCACCACTGAGTCAATTTTTAAAAAGGAAGCCAGCAGAGTAATCGAACCAGATTCAATCCGCTCCACATCTTCCAGTGGAGGGGTCAAACCGGAACCATAATTAGACCCTGGGCTGGGTGGAGCCAAACCCTCAAGAGAACAAACAGAAGAGGATGTACTCACAGTAGCTCTATCTTCACAACCAGCAGAAGGTGTCTGAGATGGAGCAGAAGGAACGCCCACACGAATATGGGCATCCATCGGACCAACTATCACCACCTTTGACTGAACAGTTGGCGTGTAATTCTTCCTCCGTTTTCCCATTACAGGGAAAGACTCCTAGTGAGAATAAGCGCTGAATAAAAGCAAATTTTGTTTTCCCTGAACTGCTGTCTATTTTGTGTTTTAAAAGAAAACCCCTTCTCATCGCATGCCACACCACCACATATGGTGAAAGCTTGGGGATTTCCTCCAACCACGTGACTGAGAGAAAATCCATGTCCCTCCAGGGCAAGGCCTTTACAGCAGGTCCAGATTTTTTGTTTGTTTGTTTGTATGGGCTGAGGGTTAGCCTTGGACTAGTAAGGGAGCTTGAAGAAGGTATAATCAGTGCTGGACAAGCAAGCTTTGTTTTGGCCACTAGAGGCTGCTGAAAGTTTGTTGGAGCTGGAATACTGCAGCGTTAACTCAGCTGCAGAAGAGTGAGCTGTGATTGTGGTTTGTAAGGAGAACAGAGAAGAGGAGATCCTCCGCAGCACACAACATTCCAGCAGAAGAGCAGAGATGACCACAGTCACAGCAGTTAAAACTTCGTAAACACAAATTTTATTAAAAAAAAAAAGACAGTCAAGTTTCAGCATCGAAGTGATCTGCAGTACAAAAACATATTAATACAATTATAATAAAAATAAAAGTAAAAACATCCCAAATAAAACCATATCCATAACATAATAATAATAATAGTTGGTTAAAACATATTGTAGACCAAAACATAGGAACAAAACAGCTAACAAATGTATAAAAGGAAAGATAAAAGATCAAACAACAGTAAAATACACAAGCAGTTACAGGATCTTGTTCAGGCACAAGGGAAGCTACAGGAAAGTTCCCTGGCTCAGTTGATACAGGCCCTGCAGAAACCGCAATTCCACCCTCCAGCGCAAGCACTTCTGAAAATGACGGCAGAAGATGAACTGGACTACTTCTTGATGATTTTTCCCTCATGTAAATTTGTAAAATAGCTCCTTCTGCTGTACATGGATATAAATTTCTGTACATTCCTTCTATATATTTCAGAAACAGCTTCATGTTTAGCAGAGTTATTTTTAAAATACCATTAAAATTGAGTATGCACCACCTCGATGTCTCAGTTTCAATCTCTGCATGCCTTTAAATCTCTACCTTGTTGACATTTTGCTTTAGTTCATTATCTTTAAGTCAATGCATAATCTCAGTCAAATCTCTTTTTGAATGATCTTATTTATTTATCAAGAATTGTATGAGATGGATTTTGTGTTTTATTTTTATGATTGTGATATTCAGCATATAGTTACTATTTTATGATTTTTTATCAATTTGCATTATTGTATAATTGACTATGTTTTGTATTTTGCTGTTGTAAACATCCTTGAGCTACTGCTGAGTAGTGAAACATGTAAATAAATACACAAACAAATATATAAATTTGTGTATCTCAGAGATTTTCAGAGCAAAGTGAGTGTGAAAATCTCCTTCTCCTCCAAAAAACTCCCTGTCAATAAAAATATTAACATTTTAGAAAAAGAGTCTTATGCAGTAGATTTTTAACAGGATCTCTACTAAGTAATATCTAGCAGTCATAATCATGAGCTGTCTTATGATTCTGAAGAGCGCACTTCAAGATGATACATGTTAGTGATAGTAGAAAGATCCACAAATCACAACACATACGCCGCGTGGGTATAGCTTATGTCATTTTTTGGTTGATGGTAATTTCCAATTATGACTGCAATTAGAAATTAAGATTAGTGAATCTGTCTTACAACAAAAACCCCTTAGATTTTTCATTAAGATAAAGCTTCCATTCACAAACCTTGATTTTTAATTGCTGTCATAATTGTAAATTGCCATAATCTGAAGCAGTAGCAAATCATGTGTGCTCGGATCCTGCCTGGTGATTTGTGACTCTGTTGTCCCATCACTAATACATTGTACCCTTAGGGGGTAACTTTATCTCAGAATTCCTATATGGAAAGTCCAAAATGGTGTTTGTTTTATGTCTATTTTTTAAAGGCACTATAAGACCGACTGAATCCACATAAGAAAAACTCTACCCTTCAAAACTAAATTTTATCCATTCTTTTTTGCTGGATTCTTCACTCTCATGGAATCAGTAGAGAGTTCTAATGGCCCTTCTGTTAAAAGTCCTTTTACTTTATTATAACAGCTTATACAGATGATAATAATCATCTCAGCAGCCCAAACAACATATATTTTGCATCATTATGGCTTATTTTCGTCATGTCATTTTAAATACTTTATGGTTCTTCTGCTGAGCAGATCACAACGCTCCAACATAAGAACATAAGAACATAAGATATGCCATACTGGGTCAGACCAAGGTCCATCAAACCCAGTATTCTGTTTCCAACAGTGGCCAATCTAGGTCATATGTACCTAGCAGTTTCCCCAAGGGACACAAGTTCCACACTGCTTGTATTGGTTCAAGCATTGATATCCTGGGTCCCTTCTTAATAATGGCTTATGGACCTTTCCTCCAGGAACTTGTCCAAACCTTTTTTAAACCCAGCTACAGTAACAGCCTTTACTACATCCTCCGGTAACAAATTCCAGAGTTTGATTACACGTTGAGTGAAAAAATATTTTCTTTTATTAGTCTTAAATAGTTTACCCTGTAGCTTCATTGCATGTCCCCTAGTCTTTCTATATTCTGATAAGGTAAACAATCGATCTATGTTTACCCGTTCCACTCCGCTCATTAATTTATAGACTTCTATCATATCTCCCCTCAGCCATCTCTTTTCCAGGTTAAAGAGCCCTAACCTTTTTAGCCTTTCTTCATAGGAGTATCCTTCCATCCCCTTTACCATTTTGGTGGCTCTTCTCTGAACCTTTTCTAATAACTCTATATCCTTTTTAAGATACAGCGACCAGAATTGCACACAATATTCAAGGTGCGGTCTCACCATGGAACGATATAGAGGCATTATAATATCCTTTGTTTTATTTTCCATTCCTTTCCTTATCATACCTAGCATTCTATTTGCTCTCTTGGCCGCCGCTGCACACTGGGCCGAGGGTTTTAACATGGTATCCACAATGACGCCTAAATCTTTTTCCTGGGTGGTGGTTCCTAATGTGGAACCTTGCATCGTGTAACCATAGTTTGGGTTGTTCTTCCCTAGGTGCATAACCTTGCACTTGTCCACATTAAATTTCATCTGCCATTTTGATGCCCAGTCTTCCAATTTATCAAGATCCTCTTGCAATTTTCCACAATCCTCTTGGGTTTTAACAACTTTAAATAGTTTTGTGTCATCTGCAAATTTGATAACCTCACTCGTTATTCCACTTTCCAGGTCATTTATGAATATGTCAAAAAGCAGCGGACCCAGCACAGATGCCTGGGGTACACCACTATTCACCTTTCTCCATTGGGAAAATTGGCCATTTAGCCCTACCCTCTGCTTTCTATCTTTTAACCAGTTCCTGATCCACAATAGTACACTGCCTCCTATCCCATGTCTCTAGTTTTGCCAAATTTCTCTCATGAGGGACCTTGTCAAAGGCTTTCTGAAAGTCCAGATACACAATATCAACCGACTCACCTTTGTCCACCTGATTATTCACTCCTTCAAAAAAACATAACAGATTAGTAAGACAAGATCTTCCTTGTCTAAAGCCATGTTGGCTGTCTCTCATTAGTTCATGACTATCTACATGCTGAGTAATTTTATTCTTTATGATGGTTTCTATCATTTTTCCCGGTATTGACGTCAGGCTCACCGGTCTGTAGTTTCCCGGATCACCCCTGGAACCCTTTTTAAAAATTGGTGTTACATTGGCGATCCTCCAATCTTCAGGTATTAGAGATGATTTTAATGATAGTTCAGAGATTACTAATAGCAGGTCTGCAATCTCATATTTCAGTTCTTTCAATACCCTTGGATATATACCATCCGGCCCAGGTGATTTGCTACTGTTCAGTTTATCTAATAGTTGTAATACATCTTCTCGATGTATCGATATTTCGTTCAATTCTTCTGCACCTTTAAATACCACTTCAGTCATGGGTAACATCCCTACATCTTCCTCAGTAAAGACTGAAGCAAAGAATTCGTTCAGTCTCTCCGCTATCGCCTTGTCGCCTCTTAGTGCTCCTTTAACCCCTTTATCATCTAATGGACCAACTGACTCTCTCACAGGTTTTTTGCTACAAATGTACTTGAAAAGGTCTTTACTTCGCGTTTTTGCTTCCGCAGCAAGCTTCTTCTCAAATTCTCCCTTTGCCTGCCTTATCAATGCCTTGCATTTGACTTGCCAGTGCTTGTGCTGTTTCCAGGTTTCGTCGTTTGGCTCTTTTTTCCATTTCCTGAAAGATGCTTTTTTGGCAACAACAGCCACTCCTTTGCTGAGTTGAACGCAACACTCCAACACTACCTGACATACCTGTATCAGGCATGCCTCCTTGTTTCACCTCTCTGTTTCAAGGGAGACAGAAGCTTCACTCTGTCCAACCCGAGATAGACTTCGTACGTTCCTCCTTTATAATTATGACGGCTCTTCATCCTTTTCTAGAAAAGGAAAGCAAACAATATCCTTGACGTGCAAACCTTTTCATGAGTGTGCACTTATAGGCACCTATATGGTTGCACAATTTTATTGAAGCACTTTTCTGCATGCAAACTGGCTTTAGATGTGAAAATAGAAACATTATAAAATTTCCTCCATTATGTCCATAAAGACTTCTTATTTTCTACTGACAAATAAGTAAAGGCAACACATAGAAGAGATTTAGACCTATGGAGGATAATTTTATAAGAGCATGCCTATGCTGTTAAGACATCTAGTGCAAATGTTGCACCATCATAAGGTACCCCACACCCTGCTTTTGCTGTGGTTATTCCAAAGGAGGTAATTGTATAAGCCCCTTGACTTTAAAGTAAAACATTTTACATGCCCAAGCGGATGCTTATAAAACCACTCAAAGATATACACACATCAAGTAAATGCTCCGAAAACAACATCTGCCTTTATGTGATATATGAATACGTGTTTTGTGAGGTAGAGCATGGGGGGATCAGGGGTGAGTGCCTTCATACAATACAGTGCCTGAAACCTAACCAACATTTAGCACATGCTAATAGTGTTACTGTGTGCGCCTTCTACCGCACACGCTGTTAGTACATGACCCCCAGAGTTATTCTGAGGCAGGAGTAACTTTGTGTAAGTATGCACCGGTAGGAGTCAGCACATATTGTACATTTTGTAAAATATATGCATCGATGCTGCTCTCGCCCCTGTTCGCCCATGATCTACCTCCCAAAACATCTATTCATATACATGTATTGCATAAAGGCAGATGCTTCTTTTCAGAGCACCAGCTTTATGTGTGTATATCTGAGCAATTTTATAAGAATCCACTTAGGCATGTAAAATGTTTTTCTATAAACTTAAGGCACTTAAGTATACAATTACTTCCTTCTGATTAACCCAAGCAAAAACAGGGCACAGGCTAGCCCATCCTCAAAGAGCAAATGGGATTCCAGAGATTTATGTGATGGAATTATTCACATACTGTTACACATTTATAAAGAGCACAGAAAAGGGAAAATACCAGTATGGAAGTTGTTCCAATTGTTTTTCAAAGAGAAAATCCAAGTTTTCCAAAACTAACTGCCCACTTTTCTTCAAGTTAATATGCAGTTCCAACCTGGCTTTCAAAGCTCTGCATCCTAGTTTTAAAATAGCATTTATATTTCAGTTGTGTTATAATACTTTTTTATTCCATTTTATTCACTTACTATAATAAATGGTGTCACGTAGTCTGCCCATTTTATACATAAATAACAATTTCTTTCTCTTCTACTTTTTTCTGCTACTTATAAATTGTTTTATATCTGTCTATGAGTTTCTTCCTTTCTTATTTTTTACATCTAACATTCATTTCCTTTGACTGCTACCATTACAGACTCACATTCATACCTAATGAGGTGGCATTTTGCTGATGACAGTGCCAATTCTAAGAACAGCTGGTAAAAGGTAGTGACTGATAGGTAGATAGAAGTTATCCCACTTCTTTTCTTCTGTCTCTGAGAAGCAAGTGCTGGGTGTCCTGATTGCTCTAGTAATTGAAGCCAAAGGGGTAGTTCCTGTAGCTCATTATGGGAATAATGCATATTTGCCACTTAATGCATGTTAAAGGAGGAAAGTGCACCTTATTTTACTGTAACATACAATTTTTAACCCCACCATGTTTTGAGTAATAATGAGATGCAGTGCATGCAAAATACCTCCTTATTATTCAAATTGAATAAATGCAGCTTGTGTTGAATACTGCAAGCTCTAAGCTGCCATTATTTGTCCTTGCCGGGAGCAGCGAGCTGCTTACATGTGGCCCAATGCTCCAGGCCGCCTTCTTAAAGGGGCCGGGCTAATGTTAAATGACACCCCCCCTGAAGTCGGTGGTGAGATAGACCTCCCCAGAAGATGCCCCTAAATAGACTGTCCTCCCAAGAGTACCCGCCAAGAAGACCCACCACCTTCTCCAGGTCCCCTCCAGGTATACCTTAGCCAATCATTCATGATGGAGGGTTTCAGGGGCAGGAATGACCCCCCCCCCCCCCAGTTCCAGTTTCTCCTACCTCCCCCCGCTTCAGGTTCAAAATGGCCTCAATAGAACCCTAGCAGTAGTCTTATACTACTATCACTAAGGGTCAACTTTCCACATAAGTTGCTATGAAATAGATGTAAAACAGTATTCTAGTTTGGCTCGAGTATGAAGCAGATCACCAATGTGGTTTTCTGTGTTACTATGTCCAGTGAGTTTTCCAGGAACTCAGTAAGACCCGTACTTCCCATGTGAACCCCACTCTAATCTTTTACCTCTTCTGTGCCATGAATCCTAAACAATTGTGCCCATACAATGGGAGGAAAACTTTCCAAGGGAATACTGAGAACTTTCTTGCATATACTTTTGCATCATTTCAACTGGAGCCAATAGAGGAGACTTAGGAAAATTCAACAGCCTGAAATCATTCCTTCTAGTCGAATTCTCCAAGTGCTCCAGTTTCTAGGGCAGCAACAACTTACCTTTAGATTTTGCAGCATTGACGTTCTGTAGCTCACCTAGACAAGCCTCTAGGAGGGCTACTCTTGCAGTCAGCTGAACTTGCTCCTCAGCTACTTTTTCAACCATCTCGACCACAGTGGTCAAATCCTCTTTAAAATTCCTAGTAAGAGTTAACACAGAAGTATTCAAATGTTTAATGGTGTCCCATAATAGTCCATAGTGACAACTGCAGGTTTTTTCATCAAGCCAGACTCCAATAGAGAAGTGCTAGACTCTCTTGCAGCTGTCACCTCCAGTTTGGCACCAGCCTGGTGATAGAAATCCACTTGGCATTCTCTTAACCCCATGGGAGCTCTTTGCACTCAGTTGACAGCATGCCCTTATGACCAGCTGGAGAAAGTGCTGAACCACTGCTGCAAGTCCTTCCAGGTTGTAGTGTTGGTGAAGATCTCTATTTAGGGCTGAATGAGACCCTCTCTATGCTAGGATCAGAGACACTCGTGCCGACCTAGCAAAGCAGTGCTCTGCTCTCTCACTCACTGGATGCTAAATACCTCCAAAGTTAATTGTAACATCAATGGAGTGAACTCAAAACCAGAGGGACAATTCTTTTACTCTGCTCCATCGCAACATAGGACAAAAGCAATCAACAATTTATAACCTCCCAGGAAGTAAGAGGAGCTCCGCTCAAGTGTCCATCTCTAAAGCAACCTTGTTCCCAGTCACTCTTAAATTTCAAATGAAATTCAATGAATTGGAAAATACTAATTAAAGCTGATTATAAGGAGAGGTAATTTTTCAGGTGCGAAAACCCCTCAATGCATACAATCTGCAATAAGGTATGAAGCAGGGCCACCACACCTATTTACAAAGGTGCATTAACCATTGGTTGACTGACAGACGATAGAAGGTGGTGGTAAATGGAACTCACTTGGAAGAAAGGAAGGTAAGTAGTGACATGCCCCAGGGACTGGTCCTGGGACCGATACTTTTCAATGTATTTGTGAGTGATATTGCTGAAGGATTGAAGGGAAAAGTCTTCCTTTTTGCAGATGACATTAAAATTTGCAAGAGTGGTCTCCTCTGAGGGAGTGGACAACATGAGGAAAGATCTACAAAAGCTGGAAGAATGGTCTAATGCTTGGCAGTTAAGATTTAATGTGAAGAAATACAGAGTCATGTACTTGGGATGCAGAAATCCAGTGGAATTGTATGCGATAGGGGGTGAGAGGTTGGTATGCATGGACCAGAAGAAAGACCTCAAAGTGATTGTTTTTGAGGATTTCAAGGTGGCAGAACAATGCAGCAAAGTGATGGCCAAAGCCAGAAGAATGTTGGGTTGCATACACAGAGGAATAACCAGCAGAAAGGTGGAACAATTAATGCCTCTGTTTAAGTCGTTGGTGAGGCCTCACTTGGAGTATTGTGTTCATTTTTGAAGACCATATCTTACAAAGGATATAGGAAGACTTGAAACGGTTCAGAGGAGAGCAACTAAAATGATTTGGAGCCCGTGGCAAAAGATGCATGAGAAGAGACTTGAAGACCTAAATATGTATAGTCTAGAGGAGAGGAGGGACATGGGAGATATGATACAGATGTTTAAATACTTAAAGGGTATAATGAACAAAACAAACCCTTTTCAAAGAAGGGGAAGCTGTAAAACTAGAGGGCATAAAATGAAGCTGCATGGAGGTAAACTTAAAATGAACATCAGGAAATACTTTTTCATTTAAAGGGTGGTGAATGCTTGGAATGCCCTCCCAATGGAGGTGGTGGAGGCAAATACCGTAATGGAATTCAAAATGGCATGGGACAGACACAGTGGATCCCTTTATAGCACAAGGATAAAATAAAAATAAACTTAACTATTTCTTATACCTCAACAAATAGAGAGGGATGATCTGCACAGAGCGGTGGCTACAACCCTAACAAAGGCCTAGAAGGGGTTGACCTGCACAGTGGTGGGTACAACCCTAAACACAGATTTAGAGGTGGGTGACCTGCACAGAGTGGCTGGTACACCTACTCTAGCCACCTTACTGGGCAGACTAGATGGATCATACTGGTCTTTATCTGCCGTCATTTGCTATGTTACTATTAACTCACAAAAACATGCGTTAATTTCTGCAGACACGATAAAAAAATAACAGGACCTGTGGTAAACAGTGTGTGTTTTGGCATGTTAGAAAATTCACTTCTTTGAGACTGCTTTTGGATTCTGATCACCCTAGTCTCTGTGTGTTTCATTATCATTGCTCTAGATATAGCCTAGTTCCCAGCTGTGTTGTCTGTCTTCACTCCATTGTAAGGTCTTATGAGCAGGGACTGTCTCTTACATGTCTCTATACAGCACTGTGTATGCCTTATAGCACTATAGAAATGATAAGTAGTAGTATTAATAGTTAATGCTGGGTCCATCTTTGTGAGTGGGAGTGAGGTTTTTAACTAGTCTTCTAAGTTTGTTCCAGGTATTAATCACTAGATCACATCTCCTTACACATTTCTAAAATTTTATTTTTCAGCTCTATTAATCGTCATTCTAAATGAAAATGTGGCCTTCTCATAATTTTGATTATAAATGTTTTCATGCTAGGATCATGAGTTATTTGAGAAGTCTCAGTGGTTGGCTATATAAAAGGATACTGAACATGTTGAAGGACTGAAGGGAGGGAGCGCTAACAAGCCTGATAGTAATGGCCACTTAATCCTGGAACTCTTCATACTTCTGATCCGACCCGTAGTATTAACAACATCCTTGCTGCTTTACAGGTATGCTGTGCCGGTAAATAAATGGCATCTATGTTCCACATTACTACCTGGCTCAGCCTGGCATCCTCTATCACTGCCCTTTCCTAACTGCGGCTCCCTTCGCTGTAGAGGCCCATGTTCCCGATCTGCCGATGAAGAGCTCCCCAGTATGGTGACTTAATTTCCTTTGAAGTCCGTATACCCATAGCTGCTGCATGTGTACCTCGCCTCTGCCTGCGATCTCTCACCACGTATACAATGATGCTTGTGGCTTTAGATTGCTTTCTTCTCAGCACTCCAGCAATTTGACTTGGGCCCTGTTCTGGTCTTGCCACGCGCTCCAGCAAGCACCGCATGCACAGGCCAACCCTCTGCAGCTACATCTGTTGAGTTGTGAGCCATCTTCCTTACAAACTCGAAGCTTGCCTGCCTTAGTTGCCTAGGTTAGCCGATCACCGATTTGCCTTGAAGGGGAGACGGAGCAGTGCGATCTGGTTAAAAGTGCGATCTGGATATCTGCGCCTCATACTTCTGGCAGGAAAAGGATCCGGTGGGCCTTTCTTCTTCAGAAGTCGTCATTTCTATGGATCAGCGTTCTCCATCTGGTAGCACGGACTGAATTGTTAGTCTCTCACCCCTGATTAAGCTACCAGTCCTTCTCCAGTGTGGGGAGTGGGAAAGCTGCAGCTATTTTATTGGTGCCAATTAGAGGGACAGTTTTTTTTTTACCAGAGCTTCAACATCAAGTAAGTTGATGGTGAGGTGCAGGCACAAAAGGAAAAGAATATCATCTTAGCAGGAACAGTAAGTAGACACAGGGCAAAAAGCAGACAGGGAAGAGAGAACAACAGGAGGCAAACAAACCCAACAGAAAAGGGAAGCCAAACAAAAGTAACCACATACAACAAGGAGGACAGGACCAATGAACAAAGGAAGAGATGGGGAAAAAAACAAGAAGAGAAAGAAAAGGGGAAGGAAAGGGAAAAAAGAACACAAGAAAGAAAGAAGAAAGGTATAACACTTTATAAGAAATAAACTAGGGGAAATGGGGGAATAAACAAAAGAGATGATGAGAGGCGCTCAGAAAGGAGAGAGCCAAAGAAAAGGAAAAGGAAAAAAGGAAAGAGACAAAAAAGAAAGGGAGAAAAAGAAGAAAAAAAGGGTAAAACAAAAAGAAAGGGAAAAGAAAAAAGGATAGAAAGAAAAAAGAATATAAAAAAGAAGGAAAAAAGGAAAATAACAATCTTTTATACACAGAGAGAACAACCACAAAAGGGACTCCCTCTCAAATGAAACACACCTGTGTCAACTGTCAATCCTTAGAATTAAATCAATACCTGGATGCCTTATTCCTGCTCTCCTTGTAACTGCACTGTGGATTAAATAAGAATAGCATCTTTCAAGGTTTTAGTGCCCTTATTCCAGGCCTGATCAGCTTTTAACCTTTATTTTAAAGTTACATCTGAGTGGGGACACTCTGCCTTCCACATATTAGATATGGACATAGGGTTGCCAACTGGCTCCAGATGCGCCCGACAGGCTTGATCCAGTCCTGGGTTTACCCCATTGCATGCATGGAGATGTAGTTCTGAATTCCCTATTGCACTCCATAAGAAAAGCAAGACTACATGTCCCTGCATGCAATAGGGTAAACCCAGGACTGGATCAAGCCTGTCGGGCGCATCTGGAGCCAGTTGGCAACCTTATATGGACACCTGATCCAGTATGTCGGATAAGGGCACATATGCTGCGGCTCTGTCCAGGTTCTCCTGGACCTCGGATTCCTTAGTTGCAACAATCTCCACACCCATCTTGCAACCCTTCCATCACTCAAGAAGAATCTTTAGGGCCATCCTCCCCTGCCATGAAAACTGACCTCATGGAGATTCTGCAGGAATTTTGGCTTTTCTAGATGGATTTTTCAATAGCAGTGAGTGACGGGGGAAGCCAGAGACTCCCACCTTGTGAACCAGGTGGCGGGAATAACGAGGGGAACCCTTGGGATCCATTCGACCTGCTGTTTGAACCTGGAGGCGCTGGGACTCAGCATCTGATGCCACTTCTGGTACTGCAGCTATTTATTCAAGTGCTGTAGTCATGGGAACCAGTGAAGCCAGAGAATCCTACCTTGTGAGCCTGGTGGAGGAAACAGTGAGAGAGACCCTTAGGACCCATTCAATCTGCTGTTTGAACCTGGAGGCATCAGGGATCAGCGTCTGATGCCACTTACGCTACCACAGCTATTTTTTGAAGTGCTGTAGCTGCGAGAACCAGGGAAGCCAGAGAATCCTACCTTGTGAGCCAAGTGAAGGAAATGGCAAGGGAAACCCTTGAGATGCATTTGATCTGCTGTTTGACCTAAAGGTGTTGGAGATCAGTGTATGACTCCACTATGGTACCGCGGTTATTTTTTCAAGTGCCGTAGCCATGGTTAGCAGCCCACAGTTGCATGACCAAAGGGGTGTGGCCAAAGGGGCAGGCTAGGTCCCTTGGAGTCCTTTTGGAGCCATTTGAGAAGTCATACAGCAGATTTCAAGTGTTTTCATCTATTCCTCAGGTACTGTTCCTTGGGTTTCTTGGTATGGGGAAGAGGAAAGCAAAGCTTAAGGACGGTATTGTTGGCATTGTGGGGATGACCCAGGGACCAATGGGTTCCTTTGTCCCTAGTGCAGGGCAAAGTGTTGGTGGACTCAGGGCCATCTTCTGTAAAGGCAAGTTCTATTAGTCCTGAAGTGCCCTCCCTTTGTCTGGACTCCCGCTCACTGCCTCACCATCCAGCATTAAGACTGAGTTCTGCCAACTTGGCCTCCACCGCAGTGGGGGATGTTATGAGCTGAGTGGTGTTAAATGGGACTCGGAAATATCTGAGATTCTTTCACATCTGTGTCAGCCACAGGAATTTTGTCCCCAGTTGTGACACTGCAGGTAGGGGTGGATACTATTTTAGCATCTGCTCCCCTTAAGCTCGTGGTCCTTTTGGAGGCTGTGGGAGTAATTCAGCCATTCCTATGACTCCCCCTAAGAAAGTGACCAATCTTGAAATATGGCAAGTCTACTACTACCACTGCTACTACTACTACTACTACTACTAAACATTTCTATAGTGCTACAAGGTGTACACAGTGCTGCACAGACACATGTAAAAGATGGTCCATGCTCATCAGAGCTTACAATCTAATAGAGACAGACAACACAGTAGCTGTAGACATGGGATACAGCTAGGAGGAATGGTAAGGACACACAAAGGACATCAGGTGAGTCAAGATCTGAAAGCGGCAGCGAAGAGGTGAGTTTTCAGCCTGGATTTGAAAAGAGTCAGAGAAGGCACCTGATGTATAGACTCAGGTAGTTTGTTCCAGGCATAAGGGGCAGGAAGGTGAAAAGAATGAAGTCTGGAGTTGGCAATAGAAGAGAAGGGCACAGATAGAAGCAATTTGCCAGAAGAGCAGAGTTCCCGAGGAAGGGTGTAGGGAGAGATAAGAGAGGAAAGGTAGTGAGGAGCTGCAGAGTGAATGCACTTATAGGTCATCAGGAGAAGTTTGGACTGGATGTGAAAATGGATAGGAAGCTACTGAAGAGACGTGAGGAGAGGGGTAATAAGAACATGACAAGGCTGGTGGAAGATTAGCCATGCAGCAGAGTGTTGAACAGATTGAAGGGGAGAGAGATGACTCAGAGGGAGACCAGCAAGGAGCAGGTTACAATAATCTAGATGGGAGGTGATTAAGGGCTGGATAAGTGTCTTAGCAGTGTGTTCAGAAAGGAATGGATGGGTTTTGTTGATGTTGTAGAGAATGAAATGGCAGGTTCTAGCTATAAGATGGATGTGTGTGAAGGAGAGAGAGGAGTCAAAGACAACCCTAAGGTTGTGAGCTGAGGAGGCAGGGAGGAGTAGAGAGTTATCCACAGAGACAAAGAAAGAAGGAAGGGGAGGGGAGGTTTAGGAGGAAAAATAAGAAGCTCAGTTTTGGCCATGTTCAATTTCAAACAGCGGTGAGACATCCAAGTGGCAATGTCAGAAAGGCAGGAAGAGATAGGGGCCTGGATTGCCGGAGAGATTTCAGGTGTAGAGAGATAGATCTGGGAGTCATCAGCATAAAGATGGTACAGAAAGCCATGGGAAGAGATGAGTGCACCAAAGGACTGGGTATATATATATATATATTTATTTATTTAACATATATAGATGTTAAATAAACATATATAGAAAAAAGGAGTGGACCCAAGACAGATCCTTGGGGTACACCAATTGAGAGTGGGATAGCAGTAAAGGAGGATCCACCTGAATAAACACTGAAAGAGCAATGGGACCGATAAGAAGAGAACCAGGCTAGCACAGAGCCCTTAAAACCAAGCAAGGACAAGATATCAAGGAGAAGGTTGTGGTTAACAGTGCCAAAAAGCAGCAGTTAGGTCAAGAAGGATGAGGATCGAGTAAAGGCCCTTGGAGTTTTACAGGAAGAGGTCACTGGGGACTTTGGTAAGAGCTGTTTCAGTAGATTGTAAAGGACAAAAGCCAGTTTATAGAGGATCCAGAAGAGCTTGAGAGGAAAGAAAGTTGAAGCAATGCTGGTGAACCACACATTCAAGTAGATTAGAAATGAAGGGGAGGAGGGAGATAGGTCAATAGTGAGAAGGACAGGTAGGGTCTAGTGAGGGTTTCTTGAGAAGAGAGGTGATCACAGAATGCTTGAAGGCTGCAGGGAAAGTTGCAGTGGACAGCGATATGTTGAGTATATGAGAGACGGAAGGGACTACAGTGGAGGAGATGGAGCTAAGGAGATGGCTGGGAATAGGATCAGAGAAGCAGGTAGTGAGTTTGGATGAGGAAAGAAGATGAATGGTTTCCACCTTGGAGATCATAGAAAAGGAACAAAAGGTATCAGAGGTGTGTGTGTGGGGGGGGGGGGGGCAGGTTGGGAGTGAAGAGGGGAAGACGGGGAATAGCTGATCTCATGGGGAATTGGAGTGTGTTCTTGTAGATTTTGTCATGGAAGTGGTCAGTCAGGGTCTGGGCAGAAAGGGAGAGAGGGAGAGAGGGGTCAGATGTGGAGGCACCTTGAAGAGAGAGTTGAGAGTTATAAAGAGACGGTGAGGGTCAAAGTCATGGCTAAGATGGGTGTTTCACTGTCTAGCTGTCTTTCTCAATTGTGCAGATTTTCTGGTGATACATTGAACAAGCTGGCCTTCCTTGAGGGGGAATTAAGGACCCAAACAGTCAGAATTTGTGATAATAAAGGGAAAGGTCTGGCCTTGGAAGAGGCAAAAGGTGCTCTTTTGAAGGGTAATACAATGTTGGGGAACAAGGTTGAAAGGGTAGAGAACTCCTTGAAATCTTTGAATTTGCATTTTGTTTATTTTCCTTATTGTAATATGATTTCTGCAACAGAAATGTTGAAGACTTATTTTCTTAGGGATAGATTCTGACCCACGTTTAGCGGGGATACATGTCCGGGTTGGACGTATATCCCTGCTAAATGCCAGGGTGCCGATTCCACCCACAGAGCTCCCTGCACAAACAGCAGAGATGTAGGGGGAGCTCTGTATAGGGGCAGGAGGGGGCAGGCTGAGGGAGGAGCAAGGGCGGGCCAGAGGCATGACCCCTACCCCAGACATACAGAGTTGATTCCTGGGTCAGCCCTGTACGTCCGGGGTCGGCTATTGGGATGGGGGACATATTCCACCTCGGAGGTGGAATACGTTCCCCTAGATGGCAGCCAATGCTCACTCTGGGCAAGAAAAAGGAGGTAAGGGGGGTGCAGGGGCTTCCCTGTAGCATGACCCTGGCCACGGCAGGCCTAATCGGGGGTCAGGCGGCAGGGAAAAGATAATTTTGGGGTCTGCCGGGGATCGTGGCTCCTGATAGAACAGTGGTGCCATGGAAACAGGATGCCATGACACCACAGCTCTATGAGGGAGCTTGGCTGGGCTAGCCGGGTAAGTGGCTGGACATCTAGGGGCCCAGAATTGGGACACGGCTGGCCCATCCAGGCTGGGTGTACCTGATTCTGATCCTACGGGTGTGTGTAGCCTCCGTGAGATCAGAATCGGGCGCAATTCTGGCCCGTCCAGATTCTGGATGTCCGGACGGGCTGGAGGCGCCCAGATCTGAAATGGCCTCTTAATGTATTGCATCTGGAGGTGGACCTGCTATCAGTTATCTTGATTTCCTATTATGTTGTATCCTATTTTAAAAATATTGATAGAGGTAGCCCGGTTCATCCCGCAGATGGTGATTTAATGGCTCTCTTGGAGACTTTTATTGGGGAATCCACCAACAGGGATACTGTTGTGGCTACTTTCCAAAGTCTTGTGGATAAAGAGAGAGTCTTTTCTGTTTTTTTACAAGGAGAGATTGACACCTTTTCATGGTTACTTTATGTATGTTTATCCTGATGTATCTGCTAGGACCCAGCAAATGCGGAGAGGGTTTCTGCAGTTGAAGTGTGGGCTTTGGGACTGACAATAACCTTCTTCTTAAAGTCAGTTGGTCTACTATTGTTTGACTCAAACATTCTGGAGGTCTGGGATTTCTAGATCTTGAAATGTACTATCGGTGTTCATGCCTCTGTGAGGTGTACTTTTGGATGACGAGTCCATGCTCAGACTGGGTAAATATGGAAGAGGCTTATGTGTCACCGGTCCCCTTAGCAGCTATTCTCTTCATACAGGATCATCCTGGGAATCACCTGGTGCTTTCCCATCCCTTCCTGGGTCCAGCATACAAGCATCAAATTATTTCTGCACTGGGCACAACACATCCCCCCAATTGTCACCCTTCACCCTGATCTCAGCCTTCCCTTCTGTGCAGGATTTTGGTGGGAGGGCCCTTAAACTTGGATATTCTTTATGAGTGGTTTCTTTATTTGCACATACCACCTTATTTATTTATTTATTTATTTTTATTTCTTATATACCGCACTCTCAGTCAGCGCGGTTTACAAATGAACAAAATAAACACAATGGTACAATCAGCATTGGTTTTTTACATAGAACAGGGTATAAAAACTAGGCGGTAAAACAGGGTTAACTATATACAAAGAACGTGGATGTGAATAGGGTAAACTATGTACATGTCAATTTTTGGATAACTATATGATATAGGTCACAGATAAGATTACAAAGAGGTAAAAGATATAAATATAGTATGGATGTAGAGGGCAAGTAAGGATCTGCAGGATTATCCATTTTCTACCGGGGTTAAATGTGAAAGATCAGTATGAATGCAATGATCATTTGGGGTTGCTTCAGGGTAATATAGTAGGAACAGATGATATTTTAAGGACTTTCTGAATGTAGTGAGACTGGTGATGGATCTGATTTCAGGTGGGAGGGCATTCCAGGCCCTAGGTGCAAACAGTGAGAAGGCTCTGGAAGCTGTTGTTTTGGAGCATTTGGTAAGGATTTTTGGAAGGTTGATGGAGTTCAATGCAGCCGTTCTCCTGGATCTATTTATTGGAGTGACTTGAATCATATAGCTGATGGGTGATAAGGGAGGGCTCTTGACAGCTTTAAAAGTCATGACCAGGGTTTTATATAGGGTTCTGGCCTGGAGGGGTAGCCAGTGTAAAACTCATCAGAATTGGAGTTATGTGTTCTGATCGAGGAGCGCCTACGAGAATTCTAGCAGCAGAATTCATAGCTAACCGGAGGGGATTTAGTGTAGATTGTGGGAGACCGTGTAATATTATATTAGCAAAATCTAAGTGAGGTAGAACCAGGGCTTGGAAGATAGTACGGAAGTCGGAGTAGTCAAGGAGAGGTCTGAGATTGCGTAGGGATCGAATCTTTTGGTAAATTGAGTTTGTTACTTTCTTGATGTGCGCTGACATGTCCAGTCGCTGATCTAAAGTAATCCCTAAGTATCGAATCGTGGGTTGTGCTTTCAGTTCGATGTTGTTTACTTGTAATGAGGTTGGGGGAATGAAAGTTGGATTCCGTGTAACAAATAGTATGTCTGTTTTGTTATGGTTTATACGTAGGTTCTGTTTGAGAAGCCAGTTTGATACCTCTTCGAAGCAAAGAACTATTGATGTAAAATCCGGTTGTTTTACATTGAAAGGAGCATATAGCAGGATGTCATCAGCATATGCCAGACATTGAATGTTGAAAGTGCGTATCAAATCACAGATTGGTTGCATATAAATATTAAACATTAGTGCGGACAAGGAAGATCCTTGAGGGACACCTTGTTTAAGTGGGAATGCATCAGATGTTGTTTCTCCTGTTCTGACTTGCTGCTGTCTATCTGATAAGTAAGATTTGCACCAGTTTAGTGCTAGACCTTGAATACCCTTATCTTTAAGGCGCTGAAGGAGAGTGTTATGATTTACTGAATCGAATGCAGCAGCTATGTCAAGGAAGATGAGAATGAACCCTTGATGGATATTGTCGATGCTTATGATTAGGTTATTGAATAGGGTTGTGAGGATGGTGTCAACACCATGTTCTTCTCTAAAACCATGTTGTGAGGGATCCAGGGGTGCTTCCGAGTCAAAAACCAATTGGAACAGCTCTGGGGAATTATTTTGACTCCTTTTCAATACTTTTAGCTGCGGCATTGCTTTGAAGTTTCTCCCCATCTCTCGGATATTCTGTACTCTCCCAAGCAGCGGGAACAGGTCATTTTTGAGTCTGAACATTTGAAATCCTTATTATCCCGCTTATACAGGACTTCCGTTTTGGATCCCCCAACCCTGGGGCATGCTCTCTCCCATAGAGTGGGATGGAGCATGACATTGGGTGATTTATCTGATGATTTTTGGAAGAAGGTATACCATTGTTCCCACTCCTGCTCCATCTCTCTTTCTTTGGTGAACACCCAGATCCATATTCTTTTGCGAATGTCTGTTGCTCCGATTCACCTTTTCACTGGGGAAGGAGGGATGATCCCCTTTGCTGAAGACTCTACAGGCAAAGGGGTGATCTGGAAAACATGTGGTGGTCCTGTCCTAAATTATAGATCTTCTGCTTTACCTGTATATGAAAGTATTTCCCAAACCCTTCAGGTGCAATTCCCCTTTTTGATTGAAGCCTGTGTGTTAGGTTATCTGTCCCCAGACCTTCTTCTTGAAGGACTTCAGAGGCTTTCCAACTGCCTACTTTTGGCATCATGTTGTGTTATAACATGCCACTGGAAGCAAGCCTGGCTGCCCTCTCAGGTAGAATAGATGACTAATGTATGGGACATTTATCATGTGGAGAAACATATGGTGGATCTCCATGGTAAATTGGGCACACTCCAGTACTTATGGTCCAGTTTCCTGCACTTAGAGACTTGACTCTCTTGGTGGAGACTGTCCTTTCTAAAGTACTGGCTCCCATCTTCATGTACCTTTCATGTCAGAGATTGACTCACATGTGTCCCCTCATGGTGTATCTCCTCCTCATTCTCTTCTTCTGGGAGCCCTATTGGCTGTCTTTCGGGCTGGAAGGTATTTCTACTTCTATATCCTTCCCACTTGGTACTTTACATCCATTATGTAGGTCTTAAAAGGGTTGTTGGTGGGAGGGTGGGGGATGGATGGGGGTCCTATTGGTTCATTTTTCTCATATTGGTTCTGGAATGCAGGGTGCTTTCATTTAAGCTACAGGTACAGCCTCAACTGTTATTTTCTGGTCTTTGTCTTTATAATGGACTGAGGTTTGCTGAATATCCTTTACTGTATATACCGTAGATCCTGTCACTATTATGCATTTGTCGCTGTTTGCAGATGTTATATTTCTTGATTTTCTCAATAAAAACTTATACGCAAGGATCTAAGGGAAGGAATTAGCAGCAGCAGTAGTCATCAGTACTCACAGATAGTTTCTGTTGGTATAGCAACCCTGTATATTTTTGCTAGTATTAAAGAGGAAGGTGTTGTCCATTTTTATGGAACATATTAGTCCTATTGATATAAGAAACAAAAGGAGGGGGATGGGGGAAGGGATGGCATGGTGAGCAATTTTATATCTTTCAGCATTTTATTTATGAGTGCTTTTTTCTAGTTTTTAAAGCATAACATAAATGATGTTGCCAACACTTATCAATTCTTGTCCAACAGTTAATTCATTCTGCTGTTTATAGACTGCTTAAGAGCTTGATATTTTGGCAGTATTTCAACTGCAACATCTTCTTTTTTTTTAACTCCTTAGTTGGGATCATTTCATGTAAGGGATATAATACCTTCTACCTCAAGGGTCTCAAACCACTTCACCACCCCTACCCCTCTCCTCAGTATACCAGAATGTCTGCAGGGCTGCAAGGAGCAGGAGAGATCCCCACTCACTCCTGCTGCCGCTGTATTATTTCGAAATTAGTCATCTGTGGTTTAAGAGATGGCGAATGTTCTCTTAATGATGGGTTATGCAAAACGTTTCCTTTCTGCTACTTTTTATAAGCTAAGTTCAAATCTGTGCGCTATGAGCCAGTGTACCTTGGCAAACATCATGCAAATAATATTGAGTTTTCAAAAATGTAATTTAAGTCATTGTTTTAATGAAAGCAATTCTGCCTTCAGCTCTTTTAGCATATCATTTATTTTAAATAATTAGAATATTAAATGAAATTTGATTCCATATCTTTATAGATAACAATAAGTATAGTTATATAGTAAAGATATGTAAGTTATCATGTGATTTGGGGGTAATTTTATAAGGAGCTACAGTAAGTTACTGTACATACCATCTAAGCACATAAATCATGGTATTTTAGTGATTTATGTGCATAAATGAGCCCTTTATGTGTGCACTTTAGCCTGTCACTATTTTATAAAGCTGTGGCTAGGGCTGATGGCATGTGCTTTCACTGTGAGTGTGCACCGTGCATAAATACACGTGTAAATTAAAAAATACTATAATTTATGCACGTTCTTGACAAATCTAGGCATGGGCATTTACACCAGCCACAGGGGTGGTATAAGCGATTGTGCCTAAATTTAGCATGCACTTTCTAATACTTATGCCCCTATTTTATAATGTATTTATTATTTATTTATTTTATTTGTGAGTTTTATATACTGCTATTTCAGGTAATCATAGCGGTTTACATTTGGAATAACAGGTACATTAAAACAAGCTAGCAATGTAACAGGTGCTCAACAAAGATCAGTTAATTTACAAGCTTCAACAAAACAGAGTAACTTATTTACAAGAATAATGTAAAATATGCACATAGTTAATGTGGTCACATATTTCTCTGCACATCAATCACACCTATAAAATGGAGGATGCATGTACTTTACTTTATAAAATGTAAGCATGTTAGAAAATGCAAGTTAAATCTGGACGTGATCACATACACCAATCCTAGGGCAAGAGTAAATGTCTACACATAGATTTCTCAGGAATGCATGTAAATTGTAGTATTTTATAATTTATTTTCATATATTTGCGCTTCACCCAAGCTCCACCCATGTGCATGCCCACAGTGAAAATAAGTGCATGTAATTACAGACTAGCAACCACCTAAAGTACCCAAGTAAATGCCCATTGACATGAGTAAACCTCTAAAATACTGTGATTTAGGTAGGTACATGGTGCGTAACTTTCCATGGTTTCTTATAAAATTACTTCCACTAAGTGCAAGGAAGTTTGAGCCTAGAAAATGACTTGCCAAATTTCCTTGGTTCTCAGTCCACTGCTCTAACCATTAGATCACTCCACTCAAAGTATGTGCTTCCACAGCCCCTATGCTCACTCACAACCTGTTACTGCCATAACACACAGAACTAGACTCTGTAGTGTACCCCAGGCTACCTCTGGAGGATTGAAGTGTGGCAGCCTGAGGGGAGAAGATCCAGAGGAGGGAGGGGGCATGAAAAAGTAAATGTGACTGAGGTGATTGATAAAAGTAGACATGGAGGGTCTGTGTACTGCCCATGAATGTAGACTTGCCTGAAGACCATAGTCCTAATCTGCCCTTCAGTTGGAAGTTTTAGACCCTTGATTACTCTGTCATCTTTAAATTTTAATGATCTTGGGTTAGTATTATAGCCCCATCATGGCTCCACAAGGAAGACAAAGTCCTCATAAACCAGCTGAAAATACCTAATTATGACATATACAACTGCCCAAGAACCAACAAACAAAGCGGCAGAGTACTAATAATAGCAAAATCAAATCTTGGATGCCAAACACTAGAAGCCATAAACACAGATACAACAGATATCATAGTATTAACAAACAATCACATCACCATCACCTTAACATACAGATCACAGACAATCAACACAGAAGATCTTGCAACCCTGCTGAAGACTGTCTGCAAAAACACAACCCACCACAAACATCACATACCATTCAGAGATTTCAATCTCTCAACTCTCACAAGAGTCCTTATTCATCAAAGCTAGGGCTGCACTATAATACCAATAGACAGTAGATAAGCCAACACACACAAAAAGAAACCAACTTGACTTAATATTCATACACCAAAGCATACTTCACCACAACCTGACAACAACACCACAAGTACAGCCTGTCCCCTGGTCAGACCATAGCATTCTGAACTTTAATACACCATCTCAAAACATCACAACAACCAAACAAAACTCCAACCTACCAACTCGAAGATTCAAACAGTTTGACAAACAAGAATTCTTAAATGAAATTACTCCACAGCTACATCAAGCCACAATAAACATTGATATAGTAATAAACACATGGAACGAGGTCATAACCAAAGCAGCAACTGCCTCCAAAGAAAAACACAAGGATTAAAAACAGCACAAACAGAATGAAGCCTGGTACACCAGAGAACTAAAGAACATAAAATGTTAACTTAGAAAAATTGAACGAAAATGGAGATGAACAAAATCATCAGAAGACCAAATCAACTACACAAATTACTTAAGAGAGTACCGCAACCAAACCAACACACAGAAGAAACTATACTACTCCAAGATCATACAAAGCTCTCTAAACAGGCCAAGGGAACTCTTTGACATTATTGTACACTCACAAAGGACAACAACACGGACAAGATAGTCATTTCACCCTGCCCCCCAGCCTACTTCAAAAGCAAAGTCAACAAGCAAATACCTTACAGATGGACACCACAACTGACACACTAGATACACAATGGCACACCTTTGACTCAATATCAATCTATATAAAAAACCTCAACACCACCACATCCCCACTCAACCCATGCTCGGTCTCCTGGCTAAAACTCAGCAGAACAGAGCTATCACCATTACTCCACAATTGAACAAAACTATCCCTTGAACAAGGTTACCTCCCAGAACTACTAAAGACAGCATCTGTATGCCCAGTCCTAAAAAGTAATGCTACAAACAAAAAAGACCCAGCTTCCTACAGACCAATCAGTAGCCTACCTTTCCTATCAAAAATCTTAGAGAAAGTGGTACAACATCAACTACAGAATCACATTGACAAGCACGCTCCACTAGACAACCAGCAACAAGTATTCAAACAATACCACAGAGTTAAAACCCTAACAACCTCACTCATGAACACCCTTATAAAAGGAACAGCATCACTCAGCCAAGCAGTCATCCTCATATTCATCGATATATCATCAGCATTTGACTCCATCCGTCACAATCTACTCCTAAACAGACTTGCTGCCATTCAAATTGGAGGAACACCTCTCAAATGGCTTCAATCCTACTTGACCAACCGTCTCCCAACAAGTGAAGGTTGTCACAAAAAAGTCCACACAGTCCATACAGACAAAGCCAAGGAGTGCCACAAGGATTATCATTATCTTCACTGCTATTTAATATCTACATACAACCCATATGCAGCATATTCCAAAAGCACAACATAAGCTACCATATCTACGCTGATGATACTATGCTATAAACCCCACTCAACCTATCCAACCCAGATCTAAGTAAGATAACAAACCGCTTCAAGGAAACAACTCAATGGCTAACAAATCACATGCTCAATATCAACCTCAATAAGACTGAAATACTCTACATATGCAAAAACAAAGCCTTCACTCGCTCACAAACAATGAAACTCTACAACACGGAATAAAAAATCAAAAACGAGTTATGATACCTGGGAATACCACTAGGCTGTCACTTAAGCTTCACATCAGCAAAACCACAAAAGCACTATACAACCCACCCCCTTCTCACTGAAGAAGATTTCAGAACAGTATACCTGGCCATGATTTTAACTCATCTGGACTTTGCAACAACATACTCCAAGGGCCACCCAAGCACACTCTTCACCAACTCCAACTAGCACAGCACACAGCAGTAATAATCATAACCTGAGCAAAGAAGTCCAATCATTTAACACCTATAGTAAAACAACTGCACTGGCTACTGCTAGCAAGCCGTATAAAATACAAATCAATAATAATTATATTAAAAACACTCAACAACAGACTGGTGCCATGCCTGAGATCCTTAATCATCACAGCCACCAGGAACAGAGAAACAAGAAAAGGCATGCAGAACATACTGGCCTTCCCAACCGAGTTAACAAAATGCAACCAAGAAACACGCAAAAGTCTTTTCATTTTACGCCCTGAACCTCTGGAATTCACTCCCCACAGAATTAAGAAACACCACAGAGCCCTCAGACTTTCGCAAGAAATTAAAACCCTCTTTCCAAGATCTGACACTCCACCACCCATACAACATCAAAGAGACATTACACACATAATTGTATGTATGTTTACAATAAGAATGTTAGTTAATATTACAGTGTGTACAATGCAATCTTAAGTTCTTTGTTCCATGAAAAAGTTAGTTTTTAGCTCCATGTAAACCTCTTAGATTTCTTGACTTAGCAGTATAGAAAAACAGTTAAATAAATAAATATATCCATCTCTGACATACTGATCTTTTGCTTTTTGTTCTTTTCTCCATTTCTTTCTTTACCTATTCATCCACTCAATTTCAACCCTCTGTCCTTAATCTCCTTTTGACTTTTCACCTAGCAACTTTCATTCTGCTCTTCTAACCTCCAGCCCAGCTCCCTCATTTCTCATCTCACTCCTTTGCTAGTCTCTTATTCTCCTTTGCCTTTCACCCACTCCAATTACCAAATTTCAACCCGCTAATCATCATCCTTCTCTCACTCATCTCCTTGCCAGCTTCCCATGGCCTCTCTCATATAGTTCCATCATGCCCACCATTTCCTCCCCATCTCTTTCACCATCCCAATTCAGTATCCCCCAATCCCCTCACCCTTCTGCTTTACTCCCAAAGTCCAGCATCTCATGCTTTCTCTTCCACCTCCTCAGTCCTTTCCCTTCACCATAGACCACTCCTCCATAGACCATTAGCTTTCTGTCCCCTTCCCCTTCTCCATTCTTTCACCCTATAGTGGTCCTATCTTCTTTCCCAGCCCAGCAGCTTCTCTCTCTCCCCTGTTCCTCTCCATTCGAGGCCAATAAATCCCTTCTCTCTCATAACTTAAAATCCATTCTCTCTCTCTCTCTCTCTCTCTTTCTCTCTCTCTATCTATATATACTCCTCCATCCAGCATATTCCGTTTCCCCTTTTCTCCCTCTCTCTGTCCTCCTCCATGGGAAAAAATATTGTGCAACAACAGACCCATGCCCAGTGGTCTGGATCAAGGCTGTAAAGAAGGGCATCATCCACACCATACACAACATAGTGCACAACTCCCTAACCCAAGGCATCATGTCAAACACTCTAAAGCTAGCAACAATACGACCAATCCCCATAAAAATCCCAACTAAATAAGAACAATCTAACCACTTATAGACCTATCTCAAGCCTCCCTCTACTAGCAAAAATTATCAAAAAGGTGGTTCAACACCAACTCCAGGATCACATTGACAACCATGCCCCGCTGGACCCAAATCAACACGGCTTCCGTCCAAACCATGGTGTTGAAACGCTACTGATATACCTCTTTGATGATCTGATACAAATCATCGACAACATTAAGAGAGGCATCATCATGATCTTCATAGACATCTCAGAAGCTTCTGACACTGTGGACCACAGCACACTTCATTCAAGACTTCAGGACATCAGCCTACACGGCACCACCATGAAGTGGTTCACATCTTACCTCACAAACAGACAGCTCCAAGTCAAAAGTGGTGCCATCACCCCCCAACCAATAAGAATCAACCAGGGCCTACCACAAGGATCCGCCCTATCTGCGCTATTATTTAACCTCTACATTCAACCTATCTCCGACATAATCAAGAACCACAATATACAATACACTATCTACGCAGATGACATCATGATATACACTCCAATCAATCTTGACAACCCAGACTACACCAAAATATCAGACTGCCTCCAGCAAATGACACTCTGGATGCTAGAAAACAACCTGACCATAAACTGCAACAAGACAGAAGCACTAATCATCACCCGAAACGCCACCTTCACCCCACCTCCCGACATCAGACTGAACAACATCACCATACGAATAAAGACCGAAGTAAAGTACCTCGGAGTGACACTCGACAAAGACCTGAACCTACATTCACACATCAGCAGAACCACCAAAAATGCATACCTCAAAATGAGAACCATCCGACACCTCAAGCCAATTCTCTCACAGGATCACTTCTGCTCCGTCTGTCAAGCTCTAATCACACCGATATTAGACTTCGGCAACCCCATCTACCTTGGACTCTCAAAACAAACACTCCGGCCCCTGCAGATGGCTCAAAAACTGCCGCCCGATTAATAAGGGGATCATCAAGACACGATCACATCACCCCATTCTCAAACAACTCCACTGGCCTCCTATCACCTCCCGCATCAGCTATAAGGCAATACTAAACATTTTTAAAATCAAACACAACCTCTCAGCAAACAGCCTACTACCCTTCATCAAATATGATACAGGCACCAGACCAAGGAGGAGAGGCATCTCAGGATCCATTATCACCCCTGTAAAATTTACCAAAGCAAAGCAAGACACGACAAGAAGAACACTATCCATGGCTGCCCCCGCTCTCTGGAACTTCCTCCCGGACGACCTACGATCAACTACAGACATCAAGGACTTCAGGAAGCAGCTCAAAACCACACTCTTTATTGAACACTATAGTGACATTACTTAATCAACCTGTACTTTAGCCCATGGCTACCTAACATTACACCCCCCTCCATCCCTCCCACCATCCCTGTATATAACTACCTGTGCATAGCTTATCCTGTATATAGCTGTATATACTTGTACATAAATCATCCTGTAAATACCTCACCAAGAAATCATTGCCTTCACTCCCACAACCATCCCTGTATATAACTACCTATACATAGCTTATCCTGTATATAGCTGTTTATAACTACTTGTACATAAATCACCCTGTAAACACCTCAACAAGAAATCATTGCCTTCACTCCCACAACCATTCTACTGTGTTAACACTGCATGCCTACCCCTACTAACTCTATTCTTTGATTGTTTGAAGTGTAAACCGCTTTGATTTCAGGACAAAGCGGTATATAAATCCTTTTAAATAAAATAAAAACCATTGCGTCTTCTTTCTTTTACTGAGTCAGCAGCAGAAAGATCTCATAGCGCCATCCCCGGCTTTATCTTTCTTTCTCTGAGTCAGCATGCAGAAGCTAGTGCTGCCTGTAGCATTCACTTCCAGTGAATGGCCCTGTGCAATGGAAGTGAATGCTACAGGCAACATAGGCTGCTTTTGCTGACTCAGAGAAAGAAAGATGAAGCTGCATGATGCTGGAGCTGCATGCATAGTGAGTAGTCCAAAGTGAGATGGGCACAACCACTCACAAAACAGAACAAAAACAGGTTCAGAGTGAGTAGTACTACTACAGCTTTATTGTGGACACGGGGGTCAAAACTGGGAAACAAAGCCCAGCACGGCCATGTTTCAGTGTAGCCTTCATCAGGGGCTACAAACTATATAGAAAAATAAGATAAAAAAGTTAAATGAGGATGATAAAATAATAATAATAAGTATAAAATCGTATTAGTTAAACATAAAAACATGATGGAATGCCAACGGTTAACCATATACCTCAAAGTAAAAATAGATGAACATAGATAAAAAAAACTGTATAAAATAATTATATATAAATATCAATAAATAATATAGGAAACCATAAAAGACTGATACAATAAATAGTGAACATAAATCATATATAAAATACATAAGAAATAAACCATATGTGACTGTATATATAAGGTTTACCCATGGAGTAATATAGCATAGCCAAGGGGAGTCACAGGAGTTACTAGGCAGAGTTGTCTAGGGACAAACTGTACCATCTGTTAATCCTGAAGTAAAAGGAATCTAATAGAAAATTGAAAAAGCATACCATTCCCTAATATTTGGAGGATGAATCCCTAAAATTTAGATGGTAAATCCAATGACAACTTTATCATGTGTTTGAGAGAAGAAGCAGCATTGTTTAATTTTTCCTTGTTATTTATTTACATTCTCTTATATACGGTGCTATTCTGCAATGAACAAACTGAAATTACATTGAACAGGGCATTATAACTTGGAGATAACTATTTTACAGGGAGCATGGGCTACGGAGTGTTAAGTGGCTTGCCCAAGACCACAAGGAGCACCTGTGGGACTAGAAACCCCAGTCCTTCTGGCCCAAGGTTGCTGTCTTCTAGTGGGATTTGAACCCCCAACCTTCTGGCCTGAAGTACCTTGCCCCAACCACTAGGTCACTCCTCCACTCCTTTTGATCAACTCATGGTGAGATTCAGTCTCCTCAAATCCTAATTTTTTGCTTGATATCAGTTGTGCCACGGTTTAATGGATGGTAAGATCACCCTCCACGAATTTCAAGCAGAGCCAGATATTATAAATGCTTGTGGCAGTTGGCAGCACAGGAGTTTGCACTTGATACAGGGAGCGGATCCCGGAACGTGCACGTCGTGCTTTATGTCTTGTTGCTGCGCTTCATTTATGGACTGAGACTTTTCATCTGCGATTAATTTAAGTAATTTCACTGGGTATCACCCGTATGTGTAATAAAGTGGAGTTTGCCGCCTGGAGTGGATCGGTTTTTGTTCTATCTGCCTCTGGCACACTCCGACAAAAAACAAAAATTAATCTGTTCAGATCTTTTGGGATATCTTATGGTGATTTTTCAGATTCTTGGTTTATTTATCACCTGTTGTTGGGACGTTTTTGAATTGTGGGAAAGCTCTGCATTTGGCCACTTTTCTTATTATATTTTATACATTTTATTAATCTTTCAGAAGGAGATTTCAATAGAAATGCAAAGAATAAATCTTAATCAGTTATTAATTGGAAAAGATTCTGGCTCAAACTGATAAGACTTTCTTTGAGTTTGTCATAAAATTTGTATTTCCTTGCACATCAAGCTATATGGATCACATAGAAAGAGGGTCATTTTGAAAGCCTTAGTCATGAATTGGATGTCCAAAAATAGGCACATGGACATCCCAATCAGGAAGACATTCCTGGAGCTATTGTGCAAATGCTATATAAAGGCAATCCTGGTATGGGGGCGTCCAAGTAGGCAGGGAGTGTGGCGGAGGCAAGTCTGTGGTGGTGCTATGAATTTAGATATCCCTGCTCAATTTCAGAAATGTTGGGGATGTCTTGGACCCTGTCCAACTTTTAGACCTGCTCCAGGCATGAATAGGCATTGGGAAAGTGCTTGTTTGGGCCGTCAGACCTTTGGAGGGTATAAAGGAGATATCACTCCACTATTCTTGATACTCTCCACAATCACTATAATATTTGTAGTGTGATAGAATATTTTTTGTTATTTTATTTATTTATTTAACATCTTTTATATACCGCACTATTGTCACCAGCGCGGTTTACATGGAACAAACATATACATACAAGGAACTGTAATGCATTTTACAAGTAACAGGGTTTTTGAAAACTTGGGAATAACAAGTTATAACCACCACTATATGTCTGTTAGATATTCTCGACATTGTATGCTATGCTGGGGATGTTTACATGGATGGTCCTGCAGATGTCCATATTGGACATGTCCACTTTTGTGGAATCGTGCCTGAACTTTGACGTGCCTGGCTGTTTTTTGTACATTCTGGCTTGGACATCCCAGACTGCACTTGGACATCCTTTGTAAAATGTGCCTTCACATGTTCAGGGCAGGTCTTTCTCCCACTCAAGAATGGGGGTTATGCCACAAGGATACTTTCTCACAGGTTATGTTTTTGTAATAATGCTCACCCATTCTGGTCTTGGATATGGAAGGTCATATTGGGGGCCGATGCACTGAAAGGATGATCTAACATTCCAATCTATGCTTTTTTCCTGATATTTTAAATGTTTTGTAAAAGTATGGCAATCATTTGAATTGTATCATGGGAAAGTTTGTCATGCATTCCCTTCTTGATTTTGGGAAAGATGTCTTCAGCTCTCTGTTCTGTTTTATTCTCCTTTGCTTCTAAAAATCAATAAAAGTTACTGAACATGAGAAAGAAAGCAGCTATGTGAGTTCAATGAACAATGAATTGACTTGGGATAAACTGGCCCTTGGCATAACCAGCGAGTACACATGTTACTGCACAACTGAGAGAATGAAACTTAAGTTTGAAGACTGCAAGCTACTGACATGCTGCACTGCGTGACTCACTGACTTGCAAATGAGGGCTATGGAATAGGGCTGGCAAGTTCACAGGACTGATGCAATAGATATGCATCAGGAAAGCATGGATGGCTACCTGACTCAAGTGCATTCAGCACCAAAATACAGCTATGTCAGGTTGCGTTGTAGAGACAAATATTATTGTGAGCCATGTTCTGTTTGAGGCTTCCACTGAGTTAAATTTTGTTAATATTTAATCAATTGAACAATGATTTGTCGGTTTCTTTCAAGAAAGTATTTTATCTGTATAGATTAAAAAAATGTTTTCTAGTGATATGGCTAATTGATAAAGGGCTATGGTTAAAACTGGCAACATAGATATGAAGGACAATGTACCAAAGTGATGGGATATGATGGCCCTTTTTAAAATTCATTAAAAAAAGAGTGAAGGGTGTGCTGGCAATCCATAATTCTTTGTTTAGGTCCAAAATATTGCAGATATGCAGGGCCAGTCCAAGGGTTCTTGCTGCCCTAGGCCGGCCCTCCATATTGCCCCCCCCCAACACCTCGTGCCTGAGGCACTATCATGCCACCCTGCCCCCTCACATCTATCTACCCACTGGGGCGGGCGGGGGGGGGGGGGCAGCATGTTGATCCTTCCTTCAGTGCCGTGGCTGGCTTTAAAGAATCTCCGTGTGCTCACCGTCTGCTGCTCCTGTACCCCTCCAACATAACTTCCTGTTGGAGGGGGCAGGAGTGGCAGGCCATGGCTGCACACGCATGTGCGTGTGTTTTAATGCCTATCATGAGTTTTCAGGCTGTCCCTAATGAATATACATGAAATATATTTGCATGCACTGCCCCCGTGGAGGCCAATTCCATAATATGCATGTCCAGCCTGTGGACAGGTCCAAATCCAAAACGCGCCTGATTTCACCCTGGAATTGGGGACATAGGTGTTTCCGGCGTGGCAGAAGCAAACCACTTTGGAGAAACACAGGCCCTGTTGTTATAACAAGATAGGTATATGTAGCAAATGGTTTGGATGTCCCTGCACGCACCATATTCAGAAAAGATGGATATTTCCGATCCCGCCTGTCTCTGCCATATACTCGAGGATGTCTCCGATGCAACGCCTTCTCTGTTAAAACATGCATCTGCTAAGCTGCTCCTCTCACTGACAGAGTTGAAACTACACATAAATACTGATGATATTAGATATATTTATTTAACATTTCTTATGTGCTGCCTTTCGAGGGGATCAAGGCTGTTCACATTGAACACAATGGAACTTAAGTTACATAGAACATTTAGAGGAACAGTGTAACAGATAAATGATAACAGAGGTTACTTTATCCATATATTATGAAGGGCAGGGAGTAGGTTATACTGAATATAGTTAACTTATTTTCAGTGTGAATAAGTAGTACTGTAGTACTGTATGTAGTACTGTATGTAATTGGGGTCATTTGATTGTGCGATAAAATGTTATGTGTCTGTTTCATAGCAGTCCTGGAAAATGCGTGTTTTTAGCCTCTTGCTGAACTCCTTTAAGTCTTTTATTGTTCTTATATTTCTTGGTAGGGAGTTCCATAAAGTTGGACCGTAGATGGAGAAAGTGCATTGGCATTTTCTTGTGTGCTGGTGTTTTGTTTTTGGGGACTTTAAATAGGTTTGTGGTTTGGTCTTCTCTTGGTCTGCTATCCAAGGTTGTGTGAATGAGTGACCACAAGCAGTCAGCGGATAAGTTGTGTATACTCTTAAATGTGTTCATGAGTGATTTGTATTTGTTATGTGCTTTGATGGGCAGCCAATGTAGGTCTTTCAGGACTGGGGTGATATGCTCTTGTCGAGATGTCCATGAGATCATGTGAGCTGCAGAGTTTTTGGCAATTTGCAGTGGAAGGAGGGTACTTTTTGGTAGTCTTTGAAGTATAGAATTGCATTGATCCAAGTAAGGGGTAATGATTGTTTGACAGACAGTGCAAAATAGATTCTGATCTAATAGCGGGCGGAGGTTGTAAAGGATCTTTATTCTTTGATATGTTGCAACAGCTGCTTTCTTAATATGGTTTATGGTTTATTACATTTGATATACCACTCAGGCCAAAGCATTAGAGTGGTTTACAATACTATATCATTTAAGAAAATATGAAAAAAAATGCCATTTATGAGATAGGACAGAATAGAGGACAGAAATAGTTAAAAAGATAAGGGAAGGAGAAGGAAAGGGAACAGCAGGTTACCATGATATACAAGCATGACAATCCAGTCCACGTCTTTAATGTAAACTTCAGATCAGACGCCACGGACTCATGCCTAAGGGCCATACCAAAGTGCCCTCTGGTGAGGTCCTCAGGCGTGGGCCCACAAGGCGCGGGCATGCCTCTGAAGTGGCAGTTCTCAGCCATTATGCCTGGATGCTGATTGGCAGGCTGAAGTGGGTTTGGAAATTCATTTTCTGGTCTAGCATCACCCCAAGATATTTGACCTCAGATCTAATGGGGATATCATAGTTGTTGATTGCGATCTTCTCTGGGGATTGTGAAGGTGGGGTCTCAGTTAATGACTAGTGCCTCGGTTTTGCTGAAATTTAATGCAAGAGACTGCTTATGTAACCAATAGGTCATTTCATTAAGGCATGAAAGTATAGTAGAGAAGTTTGGATTCCTTGTAGCAAATGGAGTATGTAACATAATGTTATCTATATAAATGTGATACCTTATCCTGTACTTTTGGAGGATGTGACATATGGGCTATATATATAGGTTAAATAAGAGGGCAGAGTGGGCTGATTCTTGAGGCAATCCTTGATGTACTTGACTTGGTTCTGAGGTCTTGTTGCATAGTTTGACTTGTTGTGTGCATACAGATAAGTAGGAACAGAACCATCTTAGGGTGGCCCCCATTTATCCAATTTCTACGAGGTGATCAATGAGTTTCCTGTGCTTTATGGAGTCAAGAGCTGCTGAGATATCAATGAAAATGAGGATGAAGGCTTGCTTGGACCTTTCAGTTCCCTTTATCGTCTAAAAGGGAGGTGAGAAGCATTTCTATTCCATAATTTTGTTGGAAACAATGCTGTTGGTCATCCAGAGGGGCATTTAACTCTACAAAGTCCAGAAATTCTATAAATGGGTAGGTGGGTAGATCAGGATCAGCTGAGGAGTTCTTTAGAGTAGGTCTACTAGTTTTGCGAGATCCATTGCGGGTGAGTCTATTATGGGGGTGAGGTGTCCAATCAGAGATTCTTTCTTGAATTCTCAGAATCTGTACATTCCCTGCTGTTGAGGTTCTCTTTAGTGATTAGTCTGGAGCAGCGGTAGCTCAAATGAGATAATGTGGTGGTTGGACCATGGAAACGATGCAGTCTTGATGTTCTGAGTGATCATTTTTTAGTTATGAATACTATGTCTAGAGTATTTCCTTCTTTGTGTGTGTGAGAACTTATGATTTGAGTTAGGTCCAGTGCATCTATAGTTTCGAGGAAAGATGTGACTTGGTTTGTAGGTGCTGAATTTAGGCTGAGGTCTCCTAGCAGGATGAATGGTTCATTGCTAGATGATTGGGAACACGGTAGCTCTACCAGTGAAGATAGGTCATCGGCTGTAGAATCTAGGGATATAGAGAGGATGTTATTTTGGATTAGTAGGGCATTCAGTTGTTTGTAAGGGTTGTAGATACCTGAAATTTGTGGTCTTTGCTGATGAGGATGAATATCCCTCCTCCTCTCTTGTTTATCCGTGGGCAGTTATGTAGGTCCATCTTTGATGTGATGAGCTAGTTTGTGAGTATCTGATCTGTTTCAGTAAACCATGACTCTGTTATGAAGAGAATGTCCAGATTAGTGTCCTTAATATTGTCATTGATAAGGTGTATCTTCTTGCGTGTAGAGCATGCATTTGCTAATGCACATTTCATGTACTTGGGAGGATGAGTAGTTTTGTTGGTCAGTTGAGCAGAATGATATATTGATTTTTATTAATCTTGATCGTCGCCTAGGTATATTCATGAATTGTTGGCACTGAGTAAGGTTTCTTTGGTTGTATACTATCGTTATGATTTCAGTTGGAATGGTTGCAGTATTAGTTAATCATATCAACTTGAGGGTTAGTATCAGTAGGATAAGCACACAAGAAGTTATCTCTGTCATGTTGCTCTCTCTTTCTGTCCTTGGTCATAACACTTGGGCTTCTCTCTGCAGTGGCAGTGGTTGGGTTTGTGAGTGAGGTTTGATGATTCGGCAGGTTTCGATCTTGAGGGATAGTCGTGGACCATTGCTCTGTTGTTATTGCCTGCAGTATTGGTTGTTAGAGACCAGGCAGTGTCCTTGGTTACTTGCGTCCTTATTTAAGCTTGGATGTGTTTTAGGTTTGTAGCTGAAGCAATGAAAGGCCAAAGGACTTGACCAAGGTTGCAGGTGCATAAGTATGCCTGTTCAAGGCGACTATGCCAGGCACGAGTTATGGACACCACTCAGCAACTAGCTGAAAGCTGCTTAGTTATTGTAGAATGTAGGTGATCGAGAATGAGATGCACAAGTGAGAATGCTATGTTCATCTGCTAGTCCTACAGGGAAACTGCTGAGCATTGCTAGTCAAGGATACAAAGGGGACTCCTTGATGGAGAGCATGATGAAATGTGCTTACAGGTTTCAGGGCTATGTGATGGGCCTTTACTGTATGGTTTCCTTGTTGTTAGTGTGTTAGGTTGTTGGTTTCATTTGCTGGCAGGACTCTTGCCTTTACTGCAGCATAAAGTGGCTCTTTATTTATTTATTTGAACATTTTTTTATATACCGCCCCTTCCAGAGATCAGGAGCGGTTTACAGATAACAAAGCGATAATAATAAGGAACTATTATTATTTACATTGAACAGTTTAATACAGTGAACATTTTGAATGAATTATTATTATTATTGATCTCCGATGTTCGTTTGTGCAGTGGGGGTTATGCCGGTGGACAGAGGAGTTACATAGGCTGTACATATGAAATCAATATGTCCCTCTAACCCCTTGTGCTGCTTGTTTCATGTGCTCCCTGGCATCGTGTCTCAATTACCATACTCCCTTTCTTCCTCCTCTTTACCTGACACTTTGTAAACTCCAATCTCTGCCCCAATCTTTATGTGCCTATTCCCTCTGTAATTCTGGAGCCCCTGTGCAGCCCTTGAACTTGTTTTGCTCAGTGTTTCCCCTCGATATGACTGGAATTCCTGTATAATGCTTAACCTTGTTTGCCAAGGGCTTCCCCTATTATACGAGTTATAAACCTTCAAGTTTATTATCCCTGTTCAATGTACATTTCCTGGTTTATGCTATAATATAAACCACTTTGAATACATGATATGGTGGTATAAAAAAAAAACGTGTTAAATAATAAATAAATAAATGGGTGCCATTTTGGATACAGAACCATTGGAAGCAGGAGTGACTAGGGATTATGCCTGCTCACACTAAGCACCAGGGACCCCTAGGAAGGCCATGGATGGAATGGGATCAGAGATGGAGGTGAGGGAAGTTGTGGGGGTCTTTGGGGGTTTCTTAATGCTAGTGTGGTTGGGGGTGTCTTCATCCAAAGGTAGGGGGTAAGGTGGCAGGCCGGGGGGGGGGGGGATTGGATGCCTATGGGGGAGAGTGGGAGACAATATCAGAGGGCGATTCATGGGGCAGAGCCTAACATTAACATCTGTCTCTTCAAGCAGGCATGTATGCTTGGCTAGGGGCCATCCCCAGAGGATTTTTTTTAATATACATGTGAATTCCTCTTCTAAGATGGGGAATCTGTGTTGATATTTTAAACCTGCTCAAACGACTCTCTCTTCCCATCCCTACCATACCTCCTAGCAACCTAAACATGGCAAACATCACCACATGTAAATAGTTCCCTTTTTAATGTGCCATTTACACATTTATGTCAAGCTACATATTTAAATGCTGTTATTTACACATGGGGATGCTTTTAGAATAAGTGCCTTTGAGAGCTGTATGCAATTCTGGTTGCCACATCTCAATACAGATATAGTGGAATTAGAGGAGGTATAGAGAAAGGCAACCAAAATGATAAAAGAAGATGAAATGACTCTTCTGTGAGAAAATGCTAAAGAGATTACAGCTCTTCAGCTTGGAGAAGAGACAGTTAAAGGGAGATATAATAGAGATCTATATAAATCATAAGCAGAGTGGAGCGGAATGGGTAAACACAAATTGGTTGCTTACTAGAAACATAGAAACAGAGAATAATGATGACAGAAAAAGACCACATGGCCTATCTAGTCTGTCCTTCCATATCAACAACTACAACAGTCCCGTTTCAAAATGGGTCTAAGGGATATGCCAGGAAGATACATAGTAACATAGCAACTGACGGCAGATAAAGACCAGTATGGTCCATCTAGTCTGCCCAGCAATATGGCAGGGGTAGGTGCACCCCTTCCCATGTCTTTTAGGGAGTAGGTGCACCCCTCCCCATGTCTTTGTTTAGGGGTGTACCCACCAGGAGCAGGTGCTCCCCTTTCCATGTCTTCACCCCTCCCCATATCATTGTTTAGGGGTGAACCCACCGCTCCTTCCCCCCCCCCCATCGCTCCATGTAGGACACCCCTATTTGTTGAGAAATTAGATGGTTCAGTTTATTTTGATTTAATCTTGAAGCATCACAATCAAAACAAATAAATGAAAATATTTTCACTCAAACATAATTAGGCTTTAGAATTTGTGGTTGGGGGATGTGATAAAAGCAGTTAGTGTAATGGGGTTTCAAAAAACTTTGGACAAGTTCCTGAAGGAAAAATCCATAAACTGTTATTAAGATAGATTTGGGGAAAACATTGCTTATCCTTGGATATAAGCAGCATGGGATGTGGCTACTTTTTGAGGTCCTGCCAGGTACTTCTGACCTAAATTGGCCACTGTTGAAAAAGGTTGGGGGGTTGCACTGGGCTTGATGGACCTTTGGTCTGATCCAACATGGCAGTTCTTATGTCTTTAAGTACGATTCAAGTCTGTTCCACTGTGTGTATATTTTGAACTCTGCCTAGAGGGTTCTTTTTAAATGTTTATTCTATTTTTAAAAATAAAAAAATGCCAACCCTTGATAGAGTGAATTCCCACTAAAAATCAATATACTTTTTTGTCGGACTGAGTCAATGTGAGGATTCAATCCTTATCACTGACAATGTCAATTTTGATCAAAATTTGCAATAAAACAACCAACAGCCTGGCTTATAACTTTAGAATGTCAACTTATCTGAGTTCACTTTCACAAAACATTTCCTGTCCCAATGCTGAAATTGCTGAGGGATCTTTCACGACACAGCACTGTGTTTCGGGTCTACAGTTCACTCAAAAGACCCTGCATCAAGCACACGATCCCCATTTAACACAAAGAGCCTTGCCAGGAGAAACTCTCACTCAGCAATGCAAAGGAGAAGCCCTCTTTATATCAGCGTTTGACATCATACCATCAGCTGAGATTGCTTATTGCATGCTTAATTTAGGAGGCACAGAATAACAAAGTAATTGCCACACTAAATCAACCCTAACATATCAAACTAAACTATGTCAATCCTATTCGAGGTTTAGGCGATAAGGAGAAACCAAATTTAAAGTAAAATCTATTTCTGCTCACACAATTGTAGACGAGCTTCCCAGTCACCACCCCCCTCCCCTAAACAAAAGGGGGATCCAATCCAGTACTCTCCAAGAAAACTGATGAAATTGATGTCCAAATTGAACACTATGTTGTACCATTGGAGCGGTAAGTGTTTTCATGTGAATCCTTGATGCCAGTCTTTTCTTAAAGGAGCGTATAGTGCGGCCCACATATTTCAAACCACATGGACACAAAAGCAGGTACACTACAAATTGAGAATCGCAGGTTGTATGGTGTTTGCCTGCCACTGCCTGTTAGACACTGCGTCAATCTAGGACTCACCCACTATAATCCCTGAGCAGAAAAAGCACCTCCCGCAAGGAAAATGGCCTGCTGCTCAGGTAACACATGGGATTTAGGAGTTGCGTGCACCAAATAGTTTTTTAAAATTTTTTTACCTCTAGTGTAAGCAACACAGAGAGGCTGTTGGAAACAGACATGCCAATATCTTTGCAAAATCCATGTAACCTGACTAGAACACTCACTATATGGTAATATATCTACTATTTTATCTTCTTGAACAGAAGAATTCTTTGAATGATATTCAGGAGACAAAAACATTCTCAATGATTGTATAATGCTTGTTTATACGTCGCCCTGACTATCGAATAGGGATAACCTCGTTCAAAAAGACGTTGACATAAATCCTCGATAGAGGATGTTGCCATAGTCCTGGTGCAGTATGATGATTGACTGGAAAACTGCTCTAAAGCCTTTGGTTTCTAGTAAACGGCGTAAGTTTTAAAGTGATCTCATCTTAAAGTATGCTGTATTAACTGTATTCTTTATATGACATAGCATGTTAAGATTTTGGTCTAGTGTATTACCCAAGTATATGTCTTCTTTTTACTGAGATATCTGTTTGATGTAATCTGACTTTTGGTGGAGGGATGAAGTAGGGGTCCCTTGTTACACTGAGTACCTTGGATTTGTCATTGCTGCTAAGTTTAGAATTGATAGGCGTTCTGTGATGGCTGAGAAGCAATCTGAGAAGGTAGTAAAATCTGGGGCTCGAGTGTGAAAAGATAAGTAAAACATGATGTCATCAGCATATATATGGAAATGTACTTTGAATTTCCTGAGAGTATCACATATGGGTTGGATGTATAAGTTAAAAAGCAGTGCTGATAGAGCTGAACCCTGTGGGACACCCTGTCACAAAGTGAATGGGTTTGATGTATGTGTACCAAATTTGACCTGTTGTTGATGATCAGATAGGTAGGATGTAAACCACTGCAGTGCAGTGTTGCAGAGACCTATTTCCTTGAGTCTCGAAAGTAACATGAGGTGACATATAGTGTCAAAGGCAGCACTAATATCAATAAATACCACTATGAAATCTTGTTGCAGTTTATCAATTCCTTTGATTAGTGAGTCAAAAAGAGAAGTGAAAAGGGTGTCAACACCATGTTAGGGTCGGAAGCCATATTGTTGTGGATCCAAAGGTGCGTGAGTGTCAATGTAATCTTGGAGCTGATGTTGCACAACATTTTCTACTTTCTTTGCTAAAAAGGGGGTACTTGAAATGGGTCTGTAAGAGGTCAGAGATGATTGGTCCAGTGAAGGCTTTTTTAGTATGTGCCTTATTAAAGCTTCTTTTAGGACTGGAGGTAGGTATCCTTGAGAAAGAGAAGTATGGATGATCCTCAGAACTGCTGTACAGAGTTCAGTCTATTAATTCAATATCTACCTCCAGAGACTTAGCAACAGACTCTTGTGAAAACACACATAAAGAAGCAACAGTACTTGTGAGTCTAGTCTCAGTCCGACACAAGGCCCCCCAAAGATCCTTCAAATTCACATCTTACTCAGCCTACGGCAACTTTAGCTATCCAGAAGCTGGCAGATATACTGGCTGTGGTAATTTAACCAAAACACCCTGGGGTGAAAGTGTCCACAGGAAAGTTTGAGGAAACCATAGTAGAGGACAGTAAAGGGTTAGGCGGAGGGGCAGAGACCTCTCCACAGAGCTGAAAGATGCTTCTTCCAGAGGCTGAAATAGCTGGAGTGGAGGAGTGGCCTAGTGGTTGGGGCAAGGTACTTCAGGCTAGAAGGTTGGGGGTTCAAATCCCACTAGAGAACAGCAACCTTGGGCTGGAAAGACTGGGGTTTCTAGTCCCACAGGTGCTCCCTGTGGTCTTGGGAAAGCCACTTAACCCTCCATAGCCCATGTTCCCTGTAAAATAGTTATCTCCAAATTATAATACCCTGTTCAATGTAATTTCAGTTTGTTAAATGTAAACTGTACTGATGCAGAATAGCACAGTATATAAGAGAATAAAAATAAATAAATCTTGAAGGGGTGCTAAGTTCTTATCCATAGGTCCCACCATCTTACTCACTGTACCTGCCTAGGAAGGCAATTGACTTTTATTCTTCCTCTGCTTTTGCCCCATCATGAAAAAACACTTCCCAAAGGCAGTGCCCAAATGGACAGCATCAAACAGCTCCAACCAAACGTCATCACCGAAACTTCAATGATGCTCCAAAGGGGCTTCAAAAGGGCGTGACTTGCTCTTTGGACCACGCCCCATGGCTACATGATTTGACTGCACCTCAGTCCAGATGCCAGCTTTTGGCCTGATAGAACGAGGGCCTCTCGATGATATCAGCACTGCCCAGACTCCTCCTCAACACAAGCAGACAGCTTTCCCATCTGGCAGCTGGAAACAACCCCAGGACCTCAGCTTCTCCAAAAAGGCAGTCCAGATACCAGCTTTTGGCCTGATAGAATGAGGGCTTCTTGATTATGTCAGCAGCTGGCTAGCACTGCCCACACTTCTCCTCCACACAAGCAGGCAGCTCTCCCACCTGGCAGTTGGAAACAACCCCAGGATCTCAGCTTCTCCAAAGAGGCAGTCCAGACGCCGGCTTTTGGCCCGATAGAATGAGGGCTTCTTGATGACATCAGCAGCTGGCTCAGCATTGCCCACATTCCTTCTCTAAACAAGTGGGCACATCTCCCATCCGGCAGCTGGAAAAACACTAGGAACTTCTCCCTCTAGAGGGGTTTTAATGCTCAAAGTTATCCTACTGCAGCCAACAAGAAGTGTTTGACATGGGTATTTTTGAAGAGCACATTTTAAATTATGCATGACTGGAAGGAGTACAAAGCTCCAAGTCATCATGTTTTATTTAGCCAGAAGCATAGCTGTGTCTTTGAAGGGGGACCCCCTGTGTCAGACATAACATTGGTGGGAGACTCTATGATTACTGGGATCACCACCATTTAGTCCTGCTAGAAGGCCCCATGTTATTGTGTTGTAGCCAGCCCGAAAGCAACTGAATTGAAAACATTTTAGCTGTGCATTTTGACCTTTATTTAAAAAGAGTATAAAATTCAGGTTATCCTGTTGTATAGTCAGCCAGAAATGGATGAGCTAAGCATTTTGAACTCTTTTTATTTTATGTTGAGTTTTTTTCTGAGATTTTTGAACCTGACTGTAGGCTTCACTAAGTGAAGTCTGTAGGTTTAGGTTTAAGCATTTGATATTCCACTCTTTACTTATGCATCAGAGTGGTTTACATGTATATACTAACAGGTACTTTTCATTCCATTGTCCCTGAAGGGCTCACAATCTAAGTGTACCTGAGGCAATGGAGGGTTAAGTGGCTTGCCCAAGGCCACAAGGAGTGGCCATGGGACTAGAAACCCCAGTCCCTTTGGCCTGAGGTTATTTGTCCCCATGCAGGAATTGAACCCCCAGCCCTCTGGCCTGAGATAACCTGTCCCAGCCACTGAGTCACTCTTCCCACAATACAGTTTAGTGCAGGAGAACACAAATCAACAGATAAGAGGAATATGGGAGCCTTAGATCTGGAAGATCTTGGCACCCTCCTTCTTCCCCGAATCTCTACCCGAAAGTCACTATTTTACTCTTTATTTTGTAAAGCAGTATTTAAAAGTTAACTTTATTTTCTCAGGAGCTGTAGTTTTTGTGCATGCAGTCTGTGTGACTTTCTGGACAACTGCCCTGTTTTTTTCAATGAGGCACATTTATTCCACCACTATGCTAAAATAATTTGAAAAAGTTCTATGAGATGCAATCATTTACTCAATGGATGGAATGGACTTCCTGGTTCCATCACATTTAAATCTTTCTGTGTTAATAAATTCTTCAGTCGTCAGATTAAAGAATTCATGAAGGGAGTTATTTCACGAGGACACCCATATTCAAGTAGAGCAAAGGTGCCTATTCGAAGCCTATTTTATAAATATGACATAGATTCCTTTGTGCCTTTATAAAATCGGCTTCTAGAACTGGTCCCAGCAGGTGCAAATGCTGACAAGATACTGTATGTACACTTGTCTTGAAGTTAGTGTAAATGTGTGAGTGTCTACTCTTCGTGTTTACCTGTGCATTTTAGAAAATATGAATGCATATTGCAGCTCCACGTTTTCCCCACCCAAACTATGGCCCAAGGAATGCTTACATACAAGATGTGTATCAGTATGAGTGACCTTGTAGGCTCATATACAGTACATATATATGCAATATCAATACAGGGATTTACTATACAGTACATAACATGGGTTTCATGCACGGAAAACCCTTTATAAAAAAAACATGAGCAAAGTGTATAAATGAAAGTCTAAATAGCCAAATCTTCCAGCTAGCAGTACAGTTCTGGAAGTCTTTGAAAAATATGAGAAGCAGGATAGAGTACATTTGCCTTCATGTCAAAGATAATGAAAGTGCAATGGAAGCCCAATCCATCACTCAAAGTCCTGTGAAAGCTTAGCCATTAATGGAGAGTACCCAAGCATATAAAAGGTGTATTATGTACATTAGGTACCTTCTGATCCCTAATATTTTGATTTAAAAGAAAAACTAATTTATGTGCATTGCAGAGATATATGCTGTCTCTGGAAATATGCGCCTGAAACAGAATACCTCATGCATTTGCCATTATTTAATTTAGGGTCCCTTTGGATTATCCAGTCTTATTGAATGGCTAGTATAAAGGCCTAAGAGAGATTCCCAGTTTAAATATTCTGTATCCAATTGATTCATTGAACAACATTTACAATGTGCTTTCCTGATTCAAATTAAGACTTTCATCAAGTCCGACTATGACTTTGATCACAAATCTGTTCTTTCCAGAGACACAGCATGAGAGGAAAATCTTAGTGAAGCAGGCCCCATGTCAGCCAAAGTTTTAATGGGGAATATCAATATATGTGGGAAAAAATTGAAAACAGAAAAAGGAACAGGAAGGAGTGAGAATAAATTATAGGAATAGAAAAAGCAAAAAAACAGGAGAAAAAGGTCACCTTGTTTGTTGCTATTGGTTTAAGATAAAATGAGATTATGGTATTCTCAATCATTAACTATCAAGAATTTTGTAAATAAAGAAACAAAGGGCATGTTTATTAAACGGTCCAATTAACAGCAACATTCTCAGTTAGCGCATACCTAAAACACCTGCGCTAACTGCGATGCACAATCAATGCTCTTGTTCTGCCCCAACCCGCCCAGCCCCCACCCATTCACACACTACTCAACTAGTGTGGGATTTTTAAAGCAACGCCGTGCGCTGTTAGCATAGTGTGTTTATCACATGGCAAATACTGCACTGACGCTTAGCGCAGCATAAAGCCAGTTAAGGATCATAAGGCCCCCTCTAGTTTGCCTAGTTTTCTTCTTGTGCAAACACTATAGGGGCTTATACTCAGTTTGCAGCAGTCAGCATTGTTTAAAACAACTGCAATAGGCAAAAGTGAAACTGGATATTTAGTGGAAGTGTTCACATAGTGGCTTCCTTTGAATATCCAATTTCAATGGTGACTGCCTCTGGCTTTCTGGATGGTGCTGATAAAGAGGCATGTTTATTAAAGTGCACTAATGGCTAGAGCAGGGGTTTACTGCGCACTAACAAGCAGCCACAATAACCATTACTGCTAAAAATGACAGCATGGTAAAAATCCTCTACTAACCACTTAGGATGCGGTTAGGGACTACTACAGCTGGAAATAGATCTGCATTTATAAATATTTATCTTCTGGAATATACTCTAAACCTTTAGGAAAAGGGGAATACTTTGGATTAAAGCTGATAAATCTGTGTATTTTAGAATTCAGTGTGTTTGCTAAGTCAGTTAGGCCTTAGTACCACCAGAGAGCATTCCATTTAAATCAAATCAGAATATAGCTTAGCAAAGAAAGTAAAATTGAGTAAATAGTCACTGAAATAAAGTTGTTTCTAGTGAGCTTTTTTACTTAAATCAAATCAGAGTATAGCTTAGGGAAGGAGATGCCCATATTCACTTTTAGGTGTGGCTGGTTATTCTCATCAGAAATACATTAATTAAAGACCTGAGATTAATTAATCTTGAGGTGAACAAAGTCCATTAATTGTATTAGATTTAGTTGTATTGTATAAATATCCCCAGAAAACCTAAGAAAACAACTTAAATACCTAAACAAAACCTTACAACTAAGATGCAGACAGCAGTCCAGCAGCGAGATGGTGGCTTTCCAGTCTTTTGCATTGAGTGTCACATGTATGATTTTCTCCCAGTTGGTGAGGGGTCTTACGTGGACATTAAGTGCAAGGAGCTCTTTGCCCTCAGGGAACAAGTCCAATCTCGGAAGGCTAGAGTAGCAGGACTTGGAGGACATAACGAGACAGAGAGGTCTATAGACAAGATCTAAAGGAACATAGTATGAAGTCCCACCTCCAGGCTGGCAGCCTCTCAGTTGCCATGGAGGAGATAGGTCATGTGAAAGGAGAGTATAACCAGGGTATGGCAGGAAGTGATCCTGTAGCTAAGACCTGTCCCACAGGTGATGTAAAAACCCTCTTGCTCTGAGGAGCTTTCTTCAGGGCCATGTGCCCAAGAAGGAAGGGCTAGGACAGCCATTATAGTTGGTAATTCAATCATTAGGCATATAGATAGTTGGATGGCTGGTGGACGTGAGGATCGCCTGGTAACATGCCGCCTGGTGCGAAGGTAACAGGCCTCATTTGCCACCTAGACAAGATCTTAAGAGCTGCTGAAAACCTATCTGTTCCGACAAGCCTTTGACCTCCCTCCTGATGCCCCCCCCTTGAGTTTTTGTCTGCTTTGTCTTTAGTGCTGTTACCTAGTTTAGCTGTGTATTGTCACCTCCCTTTTGTTGTTTCGGCTTCCCTCCCTGTGCTCATTGTCTTTCTTGAATCTTCTGTCTGGTCTGTCTTTTGTGCTCTTATTGCTGTTGTTATGCGCTGTCCTTTTTCTCTCTTTCCTATTTATAATTTTGTGTTCCTTTTCTCTAGTTTAGTGGTGTAGACCTTTTATTGTACACCGCTCGAATGTTTCGAAAAGAGCGGTCTATCAAATGACGAAATAAAGATAAAGATAAAGATCTTAGATAGAACTGGGGAGGAGTCTGTTGTCTTGGTACATGTTGGTACCAATGACATAGGAAAGTGTGGTAGGGAGGTTCTGGAGGTCAAATTTATGCTTTTAGGTAGGAAATTAAAATCCAGAACTTCCAGGGTATCATTCTCAGAAATGCTTCCCATTGCAAGCGCAGGACCCAAAAAGCAGGCAGAGCTCTGGAGTCTGAATGCATCGATAAGACAATGGTGCAAAGAAGAGGATTTTGGATTTGTTAGGAACTGGGGAACATTCTGGGGAAAGGAGGGACTTTTCAGAAGGAATGGGCTCCACCTTAATCGGGATGGAACCAGGCTGCTGGCATTAACCATTAAAAACTAGATAATAGTGGAAAGCTGATAGTCACTCAAGAGCAGATGGTTTGGAACGATGTATCATTGAAGGATACTAGCAAATTGGCAGATGTTCCAATACAGACAAAAGTAATCCAAATGCCTTAAGTATAGAGCAGACAGGGCTTAAAGATTCCAAATTACCCCTGCCTACCCATAACCAGATTAATATGAATAAAATACAACCTCTAAAATGCTTGCATGCCAATGGTAGAAGTCTAAAAAATAAGATGGGAGAGTTGGAATATATAGCACTAAATGAGAGTTTAGATATGATTGGTATCTCAGAGACCTGGTAGAAGGAGGACAACTAGTGGGACACTGTGATACCTTTGTACAAATTATATCGCAATGAAAGAGTAGATCAAATTGGTAAAGGGGTTGCATTCTATGTTAGAGAGGGCATTGAGTCACACAAGATTAAAGTTTTACAGTAAACAAAATACACCATAGAATCTCTATGGATTGAAATTCCATGTAAAAAGGGGAAGGCGATGGCAGTGGGGGTGTACTATCGACTGCCTGGCCAGAATGAACAAATAGATGATGAAATGCTCAAACAAAAGCAAGCAAACAAAAGTTAGAACGCAGTAATAATAATGGGTAATTTCAATTACCTTGGTATCGACTGGGGCATGCTAGATGAAATAAACAACTTCTTCTTGGAGCAGCTGGTTCATGAACTGACAAGAGGGAAAAGCATTTTGGATCACGTCCTTCGTGGAACACAATATCTGGTGCAAGAGATAAGGGTGTTGGGGCTACTTGGTAATAGTGATCATCGCATGATCATGTTTGATTTAATAAATGGAGGAAGGATGACAAGGAAATCCACAGTACCATCTTTTAACTTTAAAAAGGGAGAAAATGAGGAAAATAGTTTAAAAAAAACTAAAAGGAGCAGCTGCAAAGTTTAAAGATTTATATCAAGCATGGGTGTTGTTTAAAAATACTATCTTAGAAGCCCTGACCAGCTGTATTCCACACTTTAAGAAAAGTGGAAAGAAATCCAAAAAAACTGACAGCATTGTTTAAAGGTGAGGTAAGAGAGGCTGTTGTAGCCAAAAAGGCATCTTTCAGGAAATGGAAAAAGGAGCCAAATGATGAAAACTGGAAACAACATAAGCGCTGGCAAGATAGATACCAAGTATTCAAAAGGTAGGCAAAGAGAGAATTTGAAAAAAAAGCTTGCTGTGGAAGCAAAAACGCATAATAAAAACTTCTTCAGGTACATTTGTAGCAAAAAACCTGTGAGAGAGTCAGTTGGAGCATTAGATGATAAAGGGGTAAAAGGGATTTGTCTGACAAGACCTGCCTCTGGTGAATCCATGCTGCCTCGAATCCTTCAATCCATTGAACTCCAGAAACATAATACATAGTATATGATGGCAGATAAAGACCAGTATGGTCCATCTAGTTTGCCCAGCCATGTGGTAAAAGTAGATTCCCCTGCCACTCCGTGCAGGTCACCCTTCCCCATGCTGGAACAGTCTTTGGGTAGAGCAAGTGGCTACTCAGTTAGTGGTGATACTCAGTCCACTAACCAGATAAGTAGCCACAAAAAAAAAAAAAAACAGGCCTGACCTTGGGACATGTTTATTAAATTGCATTAAGGCAGTCATGTTAAGGATGAAAAACTAAAGTGGGATGGGAATAGGCCCATGCTAGCCGTCAGAGGCTTGCCCAGCATTTTCCCCAGGAGTTAGCATGGTAAGGCATACCACAGCATGCTAAACCAGCAGCACAATTAGGGGCATACTGGCCTTGGTGTTACTAATGGTGAAAATGTTTCTGATGTTATAGTGGGAGATCATTTTGCATCCAGTGATCACCAGATGGTGTGGTTTAGTATTAGGACTAGGGCTGATAAAATCCATTCAAAAGCGAGGGTCTTAGACTTTGCAAAGATGGAACAATATCGCAGAGAGTAATTAGCGGGATGGGAACAGCTGGGGGATGTAGAAAAACTTGGGCAAAACTGAAAGGGGATATTTTAAGAGCAACACACCTTTTTGTTAGAAAGGTAAATAAATGTAAAAGGCAAAGGAGGCTGCTATGGTTCTCCAAAGAAGTAGTTGAAAAAGTGAAGAAAAAGAGGGAGGCCTTCATGAAATACAAGAGATCACAGAGAGAGGAAGACAAACATCTGTATTCGGAAAAACTTAGAGAAGCTAGCAAAGTAGTCAGGAAATCAAAGGCTCAAAAAGAAGAAGAAATAGCCAATGCAATAAAATGCGGGGATAAGACATTTTTCAGATATGTTAGTGAGAGGAGAAAGAGCAAAAGTGGTATTGTCAGACTCAAGGGTGTAGGGGAGGAATATGCAGAACCTGATGAGGATAAAGCAGGACTGCTTAACAAATATTTCTGCTCTGTCTTCACAGATGAAGGGCCAGGAGCAGGACCTCAGAAAACACCCACAAATAGGAATCGAAGCAATGGGGATTCTGAACTATTTTCAGAAGACTGTGTTCGTGAGGAACGGGCTATTCTAAAAATAAACAAAGCCATGCATCCGGATGGGATACATCCAACAATGCTGAAGGAACTTGGGGACATTCTAGTGGATCTATGACCTTTTCAATGCCTCTTTGGAGTCGGGAGTGGTACCAGAGGACTGGTGAAAGGCAGATGTGGTCCCTTTACACAAAAGCAGACGCAAGGATAACACTGAGAACTACAGGTCCGTTAGTCTAACCTCTGTGGTTAGTAAATTATTGGAAAGGCTACTAAAGGAGAGAATAGTGAGGTTTGCATCCAGTGATCACCAGATGGTGTGGTTCAAAGATGGGGAAGCCGTAAAATTAGAAGGCATAACATGAAGCTGCAAGGGAGTAAACTGAAAGGCAACTGCTTGGAATGCCCTCCCGATGGAAGTGGTGGGGGCAAATACAGTGACGGAATTCAAAGTGGCTTGGGACAGACAGAGTGGATTCCTTTATAGCAACAGGATAAAATCAAAATAATCATAACTCTTTTATATCTCAACAATAGGAGTGACCTACATGGAATGGATAGTGCCACTGAATATTGGAATCAACTGGTTTTATCCAGTTAGCAGGTCCTGCTAACCAGATAAAACCGTCTGAAAGACCCATAGATTTCTAGTTGTTTTCAGTCTTTCACTACTTTGCAACTAGTGATCCTGTGCTTGTCGTATACATTCTTGAATTCTGTTATCATTTTTGTTTCCACCAACTCACTAAAGGACAGTCCATGGATCTACTGTCTTTCAATATATAATTTTTTCATCCCTATACAAGTTTCTTTTTAGAAGAACAAAGCAAGGTGAGGCAAAGTATTGGGTTATTTATTTCTCTAATGTAACAACACTATCCCCAGCAATTGGAATTATTTCGGGGTTAATACATATTTCTTCTTGTGACATTTGATCTTTAAAACAGTCAAAGTAAAGTGTGCTATGTGGGTAATGAATTATACCAGCTTGTAATAATGAGAGTGAGTCTATACACCCACAATGTAGGTGTCTCAAGATATTTATTTATTGTAACAAATAGCATCATCTGTAATCTACCTTTAAAAAATACTTGGGAGAGGTGGGCTACATCTTGGGAATTTTTTGTTATTTGCAAACCTAGTTTTTCCCTTTTTACGGACTTTTTAGCTATATATATAGCTTGATATGAACAATAAGATAAAATCCATTTGAATTTAGAAAAAAATAATGAAAAAGAAAATCTATTCAACCACAGAAGTGAAACAAGTTGAACAATGCAGACTGTCAGTATGGCACAATGACATGCTTCTCCTTTCAGCACAGGCAGCCTTGTCTAAGTGGAGGACTCAGTGAGGAGGGGTGTGGCCCCTGTTGTGCACTACCTTGAGCTTATACTGTTAATGTACATACATTGTTAGTAATTAGACACCCATTGCATATAATGTGACTTGCAGTAAAATAACATACCTTAAAGTGTCAGGGATATGCAGCAGTACTTAACACATGTTAACGTTCATTAATGCATGTTATCTTTTAGTAACTATGTCCTGGAGTGTGTGCTAATGGTGCATATTAGGAAATCTAGTATTCTATTGTCAATGGCAAATGCTGTGAAAATTTTCACATAAAGGAGCTTTATTTTTTTTTAAACGCACAAAACCCTTAGAATTGCAGGGTGTCTACATAATTTAGGACATGAAATTCTGAGATTTGGGCACAAAAGCTTAAACCATCCTTATATCTTATGTATTTGTCAGAGTTTATTCAGTATAACAACTGAGGCACACCGAGCCGCGGTCGTTCCTTCGGACACCCCCCCCCCGCCGCAGCCTAGCCCCAACCAACCGGCCACGAATGCTGTCCCGCCAACCGCCGACCCCGCAATATCCTCCCACCTTGCTATGGCGCGCCGCCTCATTGGCTCCCGCGGCCATCCCTCCGACTGCAGGGCCAATCACTTTAAATAAGGCTGCACCGCCCCCGCGGCGTACGCGCGCGACTCTGCGCTTCGGAGTCCATCGGACGAGCACAGCCGGTCGCCCAGTTGCCGAGTCCCACGAGGGACTTCGCCCCGGGGACTCTTTTATATAATTTTACCTCAGATGTAAACCATGTTAGATCTAAACCATGTAAACCATACAGTATAATCCAATCACTGTTATCTGTAAGTGTTATTTGTAACACACATTCATATGTTTCATGTAAACCGCACTGATCTGTAATAGCGCGGTATATAAAAATAAATAAATAAAATATATACATTTTTGAATAGCTATGCAGACATTTTCTAATCCAACTACTGTTTTCACTTGAATGTTTCTACTGAGATGCTCCTTTTAAACACAGAAGCAGGTGTATGGCTGTTGATCATGTGCTTTGATTTGTGTTTTTCATTCATTTAACTGGTGGAGATACCTGCATTGCATCTTGACTAATCATTATTAATACTGTTCTTCTGTCCATATCTGATAAGATGACCCTGTTTATTTTCATCTAATGAGTCCCAAATGATCCTATGTTCTCCTCTTTCTGAGAGCCCTTGCATCATTTGAATGCAAATCTTTTGTTATAATCATTTTATGTCTTTTAATGAAGACCCCCATCCTTGATTTGGACCTTCTGAACAGACTCCTGGTATCATTGGTTTGTCTGCGCTTGGCCGGGAAGTTGTGGAATCAAAGTGTATATAGGGCAATTTGTCCTGTCATAGCTGCTTGTCGTGCTGAGGCATCTGCGAATCTATTTCCTCGAGCAACTTCTCCTTTTCCTGCTTGATGTCCTCTACAATGCATGACAGCTACACGTGTTGGGGCCCAGACTGCATCAAGTAACATCAATATCTCGGGACCATATTTGACTGATTTTCCTCCGGATGTGATGAGTCCTCTTTCTTTGTAGAGAGCTCCATGGGCATGCAAGGTAGTGAAGGCATATTTGGAATCTGTATATACATTTAGCACAAGTTTTTCTCCTAATAACAATGCTCTGGTGAGTGCTATCAATTCGGCTTTCTGGGCTGATGTGCCTGAGGCTAGGGCCTCATACAAATATCTTTCTAATTTTTATTTACTTTCATGATATACTGTAAAGGTTTTGTTGCCCTTAAAATGGCTCCTCTTAATTTGGTCCACCATTCTATTTCATCATCCTACATATCTTCATAACTATTTGCTACTTTCTAGTCTGTGTCTGTTGAGACCAAGCTAATCCATTACCTATTTTTTCTCTGTCCTGGTGTTTATCCAGCATTTTCCATTTTTCTGCCCCTTGCTTTAATCTCCCTAACCCCTCCCCCTCCTGAGGCTTTGCTTAACCCTCCCATTCTGTTTTGTTTCCCATGTGTGCTGATTTCTCTCAGTCTCACTACCAAGAAGCTACTTAACTGCTTTGCTGCCGGTTGGGGCACATTTACCTGCCAGCATGTGAGTCCTGCGTGACTGTTGATATATTTATTTTATCATTCTTATAGTGCTATTTATTTATCTGTAGCTTCTGTACGTTTGTTCAGTTTTCTCCATTCAAATCTGTTTCCTACATATTCTCATAACTTTTATCCCCCTCTACCCCTCCCCCATGGTGTACAGTCTCTTATAGCCATCTTGTGCTCATTACCACGATTATTCACAGGTGCACCTAATCCCCTATAATCTCTCTTCCACCTTTCCTTATTTATTTATTTAGACAGATTTGTATGCCACCTTTTCCTTCAATCAAGGTGGTCACGTCACATAACAGTTGGAGGGTTACATTTAACATTAGGGTACGTGTACACAGTTAGACAATACAGTTACTTAACAGCATTTAGACGGTACAGTTACTTTATAGCATTTAGACAGTACAATTGAGGTAACATTTAACATGAAAGTATTTAATCACTTGGTGTGATAGACTTGTGAGTGTGGGTGTGTGCTTAGTTGGCGGAGGTAGTAATATTTTTGTTTGGGTAGGGGATGTTGCCTGAATGATCATATGTTTCTATAAATAACCATGTTTTGAGGTCTTTGCGAAAGTCTGTGAGGTCATCTAATCGCCTCAGACTCTATGGGAGGGAGTTCCATAGTGTGGATGCCAGTAGTGATGGTGCTCTTTTTGAAGTTGTTTGGTTTTGTGATAGCCTGCAGGTGTGCCGATCATGTTGTCATTATTACTTCTTCTTGGTCTATTGCTGATGTCCCTTGTTATAACGTTTTGGAGTATGTCTGCTGAGAGATGGTGGATGATTTTGAAGATGATCATGATTGTTTTGTATTTAGCTCTTGCCACCACTGGGAGCCAGTGTAGTTGTTGTAGGACGGGAGTGATGTGCTCGGTCCTTGGTGTGTCTGTAATGATGCATGCTGTGGTGTTTGTACCATCTGTAGTGGGTGTAGTGTCTGTTGAGGAAGGCCTTGATATAGAGAATTTCCATAATCAAGCAGTGGTGTGATGAGTGCTTGGCACACTGTACAGAAGTGGTCTTGATGGAGCATTGGTTTGATTTGTCGGATTGTTTCATTCGATGATATGCCTTGTTTGCGGTTTTGGTGATGTGGGACTTTAAGTTCAAGGCTCTGTCTAGTGTGATGCCCAGATACTTAAACTTGTTCTTTGAACTACTATGTGTTTATGTGTTTATTTCTTCTGACCTCTGTTCTCTTCTCCATCTCTCTCTTTTAAGGGCTCCTCATCACTTCCTCTTCCTATTCCTCATACTCCCTAATTATCTCCCCACCTACCAACACCGTCAAGCCCCCTCCCTTCTCTCCCCTTTACCATCCTCATTTCCCCCACGATCTTGTCCGAGACCCTATCATCATCTCTTGAGTTTCACACCACTTTTCTCTCTCTCATTCAGCCATCTCCTCTCTCTCTAAAACAACCTCACCTTCATTACTGCTGTGCTGTCTCCTCTCTGCCCTGCACGCTTCTACTCCTTCTCCTTCTTTCTTCCAGAGATATCAACCCCAACCCTGGCCCCTCTAGACTTTTGTCGCAATCTCAGAACAGATCTTCACACAACAGCTCAAATCTTATTCATATCCCTCTCCTTTCTCCTTCCTCTCACCATTTCTCATGTGCCTTCTCATGTTGGGAACGCATACTCCATCTCAAACAAACATGCCTTTACTCATGATCTCTTTGTCTCTGCTTGCTCTAACTGGGACCTGGCTCCTCTCATAGGACTCAGCATCAGTTGCTGCTCTCTACCATGGCAGCTATCAATTCTCCTACATGCCTTGTCCCACTGGCCGTGGTGGTGGTGTTAGACTTCTACTCTCTCCTTCTTGCAAATTTCAACCCCTCCTGCTGCCTCAGTTTCACTCCTTTACCTCTTTTGAAATCCACTCCATCCACCTTTATACTCTACGTCCCTCTCCTGACAGCTGTTATTTATTGACCTCTTCACAAGTCCACCTCTACCTTTCTCACTGACTTTGACTCGTGACTTTCCTTCTTTCTGGATTCATCGTCCCCCCTCCCTTATTCTTGGAGATTTTAACAACTCATGTTGATAACCCCTCTGGCCCTTATGCTTTAAAGCTCCTTCCCCTTACCTTCTAATTTGACCTTCAGCTTTGCTCTAAAGCCCCCACTTACCAGCACGGCCACTGCCTTGACCTTGTATTCTTCTCTAATTGCTTACCCTCAAACTCAGTTCGTCTCTTATTGGACCATCACCTGCTAAGCTTTACTCTTCATCACCCGCTGCCTTAACCTTGCCCTGTCTCCTTCAACCTCTTTAGAAATCTTCCTGATATTTGCCCTTTGGCTCTCTCCTCCACTGTTTCATCACCTCTTTCCTCCACTATGTCATCTGAGTCTGTTGATGAGCTGTAGCTTCCTATAATGCTGCACTCTCCCTCTGCTCTGGATGCTCTTGCTCCGCACATGCCGCATCCTGTAAGGCATACTATTCCCTAGCCCTGGCTGTCTTCCATTACCTGCTATCTATGTTCCTGTGTCCATTCAGCTGAGCATGCTTGGCTCAAATCCCGCACCCTTGAAGACTTTCTACTCTTCAAATTCATGTTGTCTCTTTCCAGTCATCCATAGCACCCACCAAACAAGACTATTATGTCCATCTGACTACTCTCTTGCCTCTGAACCCTCACCGTCTCTTACAACTCTCAATTCTCATCTCAGAGTGCCTCTGCCTCTGACTCCTCCTTCTCTTTCTGTCCAAACCCTGGTTGATTATTTCCATGACAAAATTCACAAGATCACACTCCCAATTTCACATGATGTCAGTTACTTCCCCTCCTCCCCATCTTCACTCCCAACTTACCCTACTACTTCTGCTGCCTTTTCTTATTTTTCTATGATCTCTGAGGAGAAAACCACACACCTTCTTTCCTCCTCCAAACTCACTATCTGCTCCTCTGATCCTATTCCCACCCATCTCCTAAGCTCCACTTCCTCCACTGTTGTCCCTTACATCTCTCATATTCTCAAACTTATTGCTTCTCCACTGCAACTGTCCCTGCAGTCTTCAAGCATGCCTGTGGTCACACCTCTCCTCAAGAAACCCTCACTAGACCCTATCTGGCCTTCTAACTATTGACCCATCTCCATCCTCCTCTTCGTTTCTAAACTACTTAAACGATTGATGAGATCTAAGATGGATGTTGGCAGATATTTTTGTGCATTGTGAGTGCATATTTAGTCTGTTTAGGTGCATAAACATTTTAAGTGTACACACAATAGATTTGCACATGAACAAATCCCTAGAGCATGTACAAGGCATGCATTTAAAATGAATAGAAACATAGAAACATAGAAATATGACGACAGAAAAAGACCACATGGCCTATCTAGTCTGTCCTTCCATATTTTATTTATTTATTTTATTTATTTAACTGTATTTATATCCCGCTTTTCACTGGGTCAAAGCGGTGGGACATATAACCGGGGGGGGGGGGGAATCAATCAATCATATCAACAACTACAACAGTCCCCTTTTTACCTTTAGAGATCCTCTGTGTTTGTCCCATGCCTTTTTTTGAATTCAGATACTGCCCTCATCTCTACCACCTCCACTGGGAGACTATTCCATGGATCCACTACTCTTTCCATAAAGAAATATATTCGTATATCACTCCTGAATCTATCCCCCTTCACCCTCATCCCATATCCCCTTGTAGCAGAACTTGCTTTCAATTGAAAGAGGCTCTCTCCCTGAACATTTATGCCACGGAGGTATTTAAACATCTCAATCATATAATTCTATCCCATCTTTCCTCTAAGGTGTACATATTAAGATCCTTAAGTCTGTCCTCATATGCTTTATAATGAAGACCACTAACCATTTTAGTAGCCACCCTCTGCACCGACTCCATCCTGTTCACATCCTTTTGAAGCTGCGGTCTCCAGAATTGCACACTATACTCCAAATGAGGTCGCACCAAAGACTTCTACAGAGGCACGATCGCCTCCTTTTTTTCTGCTAGCCATTCCTCTCCGTATGCACCCAAGCATCCTTCTAGCTTTTGCAGTCATCTTTTCTACCTGTTTAGCTACTTTAAGATCATCAGACACAACCAAGTCTAGGTCCCGCTCTTCTTTAGTGGACAAAATTACTTCACCCCCTATACTATATTGCTCCCTTGGATTGCTGCAGCCCAAATACATGACCTTACATTTTTTAAAATTAAATCCCAGCTGCCAAATTCTAGACCATTCTTCAAGCTTAGCTAGATCCCTCCTCATGTTATCTACACCTTCCTGGGATATTGGTATCATCCGCAAAGAGGAAAACCTTACCCGACAGCCCTTCCACTATATCACTAACAAAGATGTTAAAAAGAATCGGACCAAGGACAGATCCCTGGGGCACACCACTGGTAAAATCCTTCTCCTCAAAGTGAGCTCCATTTACTTGTACTCTTTGTCGTCTCCCACCCAACCAATTTCTAACCCAAGCAGTAACTTTAAGGTCCATCCCTAGGGTGTTCTGTTTGTTTATAAGTTGCCTGTGAGGAACAGTGTCAAAGGCTTTACTGAAATCCAAATACACCATATCTAGGGCTCTCCCTCAGTTCAACTCCCTGGTCACCCAGTCAAAGAAATCAATCCGATTTGTCTGACAAGACCTGCCTCTGGTGAATCCATGCTGCCTCGAATCCTGTAATCTGCTGGACTCCAGAAACCTCACTATTTTCTCTTTCAGCAGCGTTTCCACTAATTTGCTCACCATGAAAGTTAAACTAACTGGCCTGTAGTTTTCAACCACATCCTTACTTCTGCTTTTGTGTAAAGGCACCACATGAGCCTCTCTCCAGTCCTTGGCACCACTCCCGACTCCAAGGAGGCATTGAAAAGGTCAGTAAGTGGAGCTACTAGAACGTCCCCAAGTTCGCTCAGTATTCTAGGGTGTATCCCATCCGGTCCCATCGCTTTGTCTATTTTAAGTTGAGATAGTTTCTCACGAACACAGTCTTCTGAAAATTGTTCAAGATGCCCCTCGCTTCTGTTCCTGTTTGTGGGTGTTTTCTGAGGTCCTGCTCCTGGTTCTTCATCTGTGCACACAGAACAGAAATATTTGTTAAGCAATTCCGCTTTATCCTCATCAGCTTCTACATATTCCTCCCCTGCACCCTTGAGTCTGACAAAACCACTTTTGCCCTTCCTCTTCTCACGAACATATCTGAAAAATGTCTTATCCCCCCATTTTATTGCATTGGCTATTTCCTCCTCTTTTTGAATCTTTGCTTTCCTGACTACTTTGCTAGCTTCTCTAACTTTTTCAAAAATAGATGCCTGTCTTCCTCTCTCTGTGATCTCTTGTATTTCATGAAGGCCTGCCTCTTTTCCTTCACTTTTTCAGCTAATTCTTTCGAAAGCCATAGCGGTCTCCTTTTCCTTTTATCTTTATTTACCATTTTAACAAAAAGGTGTGTTGCCCTTAAAATATCCCCTTTCAGTTTTGCCCACTGTTTTTCTACATCCCCCAGCTGTTCCCATCCCACTAATGACTCCCTGAGGTATTGGCCCATCTTGGCAAAGTTAGTCTTACTAAAGTCTAAGATCCTTACCTTTGAATGGATTCTAACAGCCCTAGTCCTAATACTGAACCACACCATCTGGTGATCACTGGATGCAAAATGATCTCCCACTACAACATCAGAAACACTTTCACCATTGGTAAGCACCAAGTCCCAGTATGGCCCCTTCACGTGTGGGGTCTGTTACCAATTTCCTGAATAGTTCTCCCTGTAGAGAATCCAGGATCTCCTTACTTCTAGATGATACTGCAGCAGGAATGTGCCAATCAACATCTGTCATATTGAAATCTCCTATCAGTAGCACCTCCCCTTTCCTAGCAATGCTGCGTATGTCTTCAACTAACTCTCTGTCCACCTCTTCCTCTTGTGAGGGAGGTCTGTATATCACACCAATGCAAACAGATTTCTCTTTCCCTCTTTCTAGTTTAACCCACAATGCCTCCTCTCTCCCTTTTAAGCTCTGTAATTCCAAAGCTTTAATAGTAGTTTTTACATATAGTGCCACTCCTCCTCCCCTTCTTCCTACCCTGTCCTTTCTGAATAAAGTATAGTCAGGTATAGTTACATCCCAATCATGGTTTTCTGTGAACCATGTTTCTGTAACTGACACTAAATCCAAGTCAACTACTACTCCCACCAAAGCTTCAACATCAGGGATCTTATTTCCCACGCTACGGGCATTTATACACACTGCTTTCCATATATTACCCATTTCCATAAAGGTTTTTAATGTATCACCTACCTGGGGGCTTTCTTCACCCATCCCCAGTGAATCTAGTTTAAAGCCCTCTTTAGTAGATTTGCCAGTCTACTACCGAAGACGCGTTGACCTTTCTTGGACAGATGAATGCCATCTCTGCTCTGCAACCCTTGGAACAGCATCCCATGGTCTAGGAAACCAAAATGCTCTCAATGACAACCATCCACGCAGCCATGCATTCATCTCCAGGATGTGAGCCTCTCTGTCTTGGCCTTTACCCTCAACCAGGAGAATTGAAGAGAACACCACCTGTGCACCTAACTGCTTCACCCTCTGTCCCAGAGCCATGAAGTCACTTTTGATATGTTCCGAGGGATACCTGGCAGTATCATTTGTTCCAACATGGACTAGCAACATTGGGTAATAGTCAGTGGGCTTGATGAGTCTCGGCAAACTCTCCGTAACATCTTGGATTTTAGCACCAGGCAGACAGCATACCTCTCTGGACATCAAGTCTGGTCGGCAGATGGATGCCTCAGTACCCCTCAGAAGAGAGTCTCCAACCACCACTACCCTTCACTTCCTTGTGGTCACTGATTCTGCAACTTTGGGGTACTTGAGCTCTGGTTCTTCCCTTTCCAGGGATGTTTTCACCTCCTCCACTTCCAGGGCTGTATAATGGTTCTTCAATTCAAGGGCTGGAGAAGTTGGATTGCTGATTCTGTAGGCCCTTGTGACCAACCATCAACATTCTGTTGGCACCCATCTTCTCCTCTGCTGGAAAGCTTGGTTGCTGCAAGAAGCATCTCATCAATGTACTTTCTCACTGTCTTGAATGCTCCTCAGCCTCGCATTTTCCTCTCTGAGTTCCTCCATTTGTTTCCTCAGAGCTTCAGCATGCAGGCATCCTGCACATGGAACCGGTCCTTCAACTGGCATTATGACCTCTGTCTGGACAGAGGCAGAAGCTGTAACGGGGTCAACAGCTTTTGCGATACGATATTTCCCAGCCATTGTGCTGTTCGCGGAGCTTAGGTATCTGTTAAAGCAAAAGAGAGAGTTTCCCAGCTGTCCTTTCAGAGAAAAAGCAGTTAAATCTCTTTAATTATATTCAAAATGTGCTGCTCCAAGTCTCTGTGCTTTGTTAAATGGGGAGGTGCCCTATAAAGCAAGATTGCTCACTAGGAGTGCGTGGGAGTTGGGGTGGGTAGGTAGGGAACTAACTCCTGATTAGGTGTCAGCAGTTCCCTAAAGCTGAGAAGGTTACTAGAGTTCAACAACCTACTCTGCTCAATAAAATATTTCTACTAAAGCACCAAAAAGAAAGTAACTTTGCTTTAACATTATACAAAAACCCTTTTAAGAGCTCCCAGTCAAAGAGCTAGCAATTTAATAAAAATAAACCCTCAAATCCTTACCATTGTTTGACCTGTAGAGCCCCTGTTAGGAATGCCTCAACAGGACAGGGCTCTGGAGCCTTTTATGCAGGCCTCAGCTGCTCTCAGGTAATCAGGCCCACTAACTCCTGATTAGGTGTCAGCAGTTCCCTAAAGCTGAGAAGGTTACTCAAGTTCAACAACCTACTCTGCTCAAGGAAATATTTCTACTAAAGCACCAAAAAGAAAGTAACTTTGCTTTAAAATTATACAAAAACCCTTTTAGGAGCTCCCAGTCAGAGAGCTAGCAATTTAATAAAAATAATCCCTCAAATCCTTACCGTTGTTAGACCTGGATTACCAAGTTTCTCAAAACGCCAGCGCAAAGAGAACCAAAACAGAACACCTTTCTACTCACAAGATAGCGGTCATCAGAGATTGTCCTAAGACCTTGCAGGAACGTCTGGCTGAGATTCGGGCAATCAAAGAATTGGTCAAATCTAATTGAGAATTGCTATGTGCAATGCAGGAAGATATTAATGCTTTGAAAATTTCTTTGGAGTCAATTATGGCTTGTTTGGAGAAGGCAGAGAATGTGGTGGCCTCACATGGGGAAATAAAAAAGAAAAGAAAAGCGAGAAAATCTCTTTTTAAACATGCACAAACTGAACCTTTTGTGGCCATGTATACTCCTTAAAGTCATCTTAGCATCATACCATCGGAAACAGCAGGCCTTAGAAGACAGGGACTTGGGGCGGAGCCTGGTTTCTGGTCAAGATGGATGCTTAAGAGCTGTGCTCCAGAGGGCAATAGGCAAGAATCCTGACTTCTGCTGTCTTTAGTCAAATAGTTCCTACCTACTTTGATATCATACGATCCCGGATATGCAGGCCCCAAACTGACATGGCTGGATTACCAAGTATCTCAAAACGCCAGCGCAAAGAGAACCAAAATGGAACCTCTCTGTCCTCACAAGATGGCGTTCATCCGAGATTGTCCTGAGACCTTGCAGGAGCTCCTGGCTGAGATTCGGGCAGTCAAAGACTTGGTCAAATCTAATGGAGAATCGCTATGTGCAATGCAGGAAGATATCAATGCTTTGAGAATTTCTTTGGAGTCAATTACAGCTCATTTGGAGAAGGTAGAGAATGTGGTGGCATCACATGGGGAAAGGCCTAAAGGCTGTTGAGAAGCAGGCCAAGCTGATAAGTTCATTACAAAGAGAGGTGGAAGACAGTAATAATTGCTCTTGAAAGAACAACATAAGAATACTAGGAGTTCCTGAGGGAGCAGAGGGCCCTGATATGGTATCCTTTTTGTAGGCCATGATTCCGGGTGTGTTAAAGTTGCAGTTTGCCATGCCATTCGAGATCGAGCCGCGCCCATTGAGTGCCTACTCAGTCCGTGGTCGCAGGAAGCGTCCATGCCCAATAGTCTTGAAAGTTTTACGTTTTCAGCAAGTATCGCAATAATGGGAGCAGCCAGAGCACTTTCATCTTTGGAATATCAGGGGACATAAACTCATGTCCTTCCTGGACTTCGCGAAGGCGACGGTGGATCAGAGAAAGAGTTTTCTGGCGCTGCGTCCACGCTTGTAAAAAGCTGCAGGCCCATTTTGGGCTGCTCTATCCTGCCTGCATGAGAGTTACACTGCATAACCAGACCAAGACTTTTGATGATCCAGGGGAGTTATATGCATTTCTGGAAGATAAGGAGTCGGCGGTGATGCGGTGAAATTCACTTTGCAGGCTCTTATTTGCTAAAGTTCTACAGTGCTTGCGATCATGGGGCATTTTGACTGGTCTGAGGTCATGTGATGCGACTTATCCATGCAGAAGCGACATTTAATCATGCAGTATTGCTATATACTGGGACATCCATTCGTCTCTTTGAAGGAGTTCCAGGGTACTATCCTGGTCAAGATGTTTTTCCGTTCTCTCTCTCTTCTTTTATGGTCTATGTTGTCTGTGATGTCTATGGTGGTTTGAGAGTGTCTTGGGGCTTGGAAGAGCGGGATGGCCCTTATTCATTAGGCTGGGTCTTCTAGATCATAAAACTGATTCGATGAGGGCTGCCCTGCCATGCAGCTCTGGTGTTTTGGGTTATGAGTCCATTATCTTTACTCTTATTGTGGGAGGTAGGCAAAGTGAAATATTTTAAGTGACATAGAAGTGATAATGTACTAGGTCATTTTGCCCTCCGTATCTGTCTTGTCCTGGTGGGCTCACCCGCTAAGTTTTGTGTGTTATATAGCCCCCCTGGGTGTGGTTTGTTTTGTGATTTGTTTTTCAGAATTATGTGTTCTTATTATGAGGGATCATGTTTAGGGGCCAGGGCTAAATTGTGTCTCCTTTTGTTGGGTTTTCCTTTTTGGGCTCATAAGTGCAGCTAACACTCTGAGGGTGCTTAAGTTGTTGTCCTACAATGTAAAATTACAGTATATGCTACAAATTTGGTATGTTTTTGCAACATTTGACTGTCAATCTGAGCTATATTGTCAGTATGGTCTTCCTTTAAGATAGTTTTACTGAATATTAAGGGCATTAACAATCCCATTAAGAGCAAAAAGATTCTTCTGTCCGGTAGGAAAGAAAGTGCTGACATCCTACTGTTACAGGAGACACACTTGAATGTAAAGGAGTCATTAAAACTAGATATACAAACCCTTTTCCTCTAGTGGCTTTTTCAGCTGCCCATCATAAGAAAAATGGGGTAGCCATTTTAGTGAGGAAAGCTCTATCCCCCATTGTTATTCAAACTAGGTCTGATACTGATGGGTGGTGGACAATGGCTATCATTAAAACTGGCTCCACTGAACTGGCCTTAATTAATATTTATGCTCCTAACCATTGATTGCCCTACTTCTTTTTGTTCTATTGCGGCCTTGGCACAGGAGGTGTCCAGATATCTGACTGTTGTTGGGGGGAGACTTCAACGTCATGCTAGACCCATTGGTGGATAGGAGTCCAGTGAGAACCATTAGGGTTCCCAAGGATCACCCAGTTCTTATATCTCTAATGCAGGAATTGGGCCTGATAGACATATGGCGTTGCAACACCCTGCAGATAAAAAAATACATGTTCTTTTCTCTCCTCCTCATAACTCGTTATTATGTCTAGACTTTTTCCTAGTCTCCAAGGGACTTTGTTCTAGAATTAGTGAGTCTACTATTCATGTGGCTCACATCTCTGATCATTCCGCAATCTCATTCCACCCTATTTGACTCAATGAGCTATCAATCTCACTCACGCTGGCAATTTGATAGGACTCTTCTAGCCAGTCAGGAATTTTGCGAGACCATCCTGGTGGCTATAGAGGAGTATTTTCAATTCAATCTACCTCAAGACTCCTTGAGGTGGGCGTGCTGGGAAGGTTTCAAGGCTAGTATGTGAGCCAACATTACTAGTTTTTACTATAAAGCAGGCCAAGCAGCGTAAAGCAGAACTTGGGGCACTAGAAAAGCAGATTTAAAACAGGTGAACGTATTTTATGTCAGAAAACTGATCCTAACATTTTGATAAGATTGCAGCGCCTTAGATTGAGATATAATTCGATTTTGACCACTGAGGGCCTCACAAAATATTCAAGGGCCAAAAAGGACAATATTACTTGAAAGGTAATAGAGCTGGACGGCTGCTAGCTAACTCGTTAAAACGATTGTAAGGAAGCTTCGCGCGTTACAGCTTTAAGGGATCCTCAGGTGCAACAATTGATTGTCAAGGACCCCGACATTGCAGAGACCTTTTGCCAGTTTTACAACTCAGTTATACTCCCCAGAGATAGATTTCTCTGTGAAGGAGTTTGATAGTTTGCTAAATAATATTCAAAGGCCGGTGTTAGATCAAGAAACTGCTGTCGGACTGGATAAACAGATCATAGTCATGGAAATTATTCAGGTTATTGACTCTACGCAAGTTGTCAAGGCTACCAGACCAGAGGGCCTGCCGGCTGAATTCTATAAAACATTTTCCAAAACATTAGGGCCATACCTTCAACAATATTATAGACTTCTTCTGGACAATGCGGCAGAGACCGGAGCGTTTGCCTCTGCAAACATTGTTTTTCTAAAAAAAAACCTGGGAAGGGACCTCAGTTAGTTAGTAACTATCAGCCAATTTCGTTGTTAAACGCAGATAATACAATCTTTGCCACCATCTTAGCTAGTCGTCTCTCCAATTTGATCCCTTCTTTGATTCACCTGGACCAATGTGGCTTTACTGAGGGATGCGTCTTACAGCCGATAATGCCAGAGTTCTTTGTCACGTTTTGGAAGACGTGGAGGAAACAGAGGACCCTCTTGTGGGACTCTCACTAGATGCAGAGAAAGCGTTTGATCGGTTGGAGTGGCCTTTCTTGTTTGCTGTTCTGAAGTGGTTTGGATTTGGTGAGGGTTTATTCAATCTAATTAAACTTATGTATGCGAGACCGAGTGCGAAAATTTCTGTGAATGCGACTCAGTCTAGGGCGGCGTACCCATCAGGGTTGTCCTCTTGCTCCCATTCTCTTCAATATGGCATTGGAACCTTTGGCCTTACTGATAAGACAAAGCCTTGCGGTTAAGGGCGTTTCTGTTGCTGGCATGGAAATTAAACTATCTGCATATGCGGATGATTTGCTGCTTTTCACCACACCTAGCTCCATACCAGTCATTTTAGAATTGATAAATAAATATTCAGGATTGTCTGGCTATAAAATTAATTGGTCAAAGTCTGTCATCTTTTTTCCCCCTTGAACTCAAGAGTATGTCGGGACAGATATGAAGGATTTTCCTTTTGTATGGGAGCCTAAGATGGTGAGTTCACTATTGCTACCCACTTAGTGTAACCCTTACAGTACAATGAAGAAGAGATCCTAACTACAGTTTGTAATATAACAGCAAAGTGGTTTGCTGGTCTATCTTTCTTGGTGGAGTCATCTTGAGGCTATAAAGATGACTATCACTCTAAAATGAATTATATATTAGAAAATGCTACCAGTCTTTCTTACAAGTAAAGTTTATCGTCAAATTGAAAGGATTCTGGTTAAATTTCTATGGAAAAATAAACCACCTAGAATTGCTTTTAGGAAACTCAAATTTAAAAAAGAGGAAGGGGGATGAATTTCCCTGACTTTCAGGCCTTTCTCTGTGCTTTTTTGCTAAAACAAGGTTCACGATGGGTGGAGGGGGCCATAGGTATATGCCCAGTATGGCTTGAACTAGAAGAGAAATTAAGTGCTCCTTTCCCCTTCAATCTTCTTCTTGGCATGGTGTCTATTAAGAGGTTGAAGTCTCATAGGGTTATATCGGACACTCAGAAGACTTTTCAACAGTTAGTAAATGCAATTCCTAAGGAGGATTGCCTATCAAAATTAATATCCATCTGGCATAGTCCTTTTTTTTAAAATCAATCAAAGTTCATTTGCATGGCAAAAATGGTTTTAGCAGGGGTTATTTGGAGCATGGCCAACTGATAATGGATGGTAGTGGAAACCTTTTTCCTCTTTGCGAAGTGAATTTTGATTTGCCTCAATCCCTGTACTTTCAGTGGATTTGGCTGGGGGCATTGTATAGAGAAATCTCAGTTGGATATTACATCGTTGTCTGACGAGTGGGGGTTGATGAGTAAGATAAACTCAGTATATATGACCTCTGGGGTGGCTTCTCAATATTATAAACTGGTGGTTCAGAACAACAGTTCTCAGGCCATTGGTGTTCAATGATTATGGGAACATGACACTGGGGAAGTTCTCTCTCCAGAAACTTGGACAAAATTATGGAGTAAGATAAACAGGGTTTCTCAATCTGCCTCTGTCTCACAAGTTTTGTACATCTTTGCGGTAAAGGTTGCTAAATGGGATAAGGCAGCTGGGAATGAGTGTTGGTCTTGTCGGGGAGATGCCCTAACATTCAGTCTTATTGGGTTTCAATATGGAATTGCATTCAAGAGGTACTGGGATTCCGGCCACTCTCTCCTGGTCTATGGTCATTTTTTAATCAGCAATTGACATCTCGTCGTTACAGAGGGATTGTCAGTTTTTATTGGACTTCATGTTGGGAGTGGCCCTACATCTCATTATTTCTAACTGAAAACATACAGCAGAGCTTAGATGGCACAAATGGTGGAACCGTTTGTGCTTATGCTGCAAATATGAGCAAATGCCATGGTGTGGGTAGAACCCTTAATGCCTTCCACTTTTCTTAAGTGGAAACTCCTATAGAATTACCTTTATAAAGCACAATATGATTATATAATAAGGGGTTATTAGAAAAATCTTCTCATTTCTTATGTAGTGGAGTGTTTGATCTTCTATATCCCTTGTAGGCCTTGCAGGCTTTCAGCTGTTTTTTTTTGGGTTTTTCTATAGACCCTGATGATCGCATGATGATGGGAAGGGCCAGGGTAGGGTGGGCTGCAAATAGCCATTTTTCATTTCTTGTTTCTTGTTACAGCGAGGTATTATGTATTTTGATTTATTGTAATTTGTTTTTTTTCTTTTGTATTTTGTTGAAAAATATAGATAAAGAAGTTAAAAAAAGAAGACAGGGACCATGACACAGAAATGGAGAGATTAGGTAAGCACTGCATCATAGTTTCAATGGCAGCAGCAGCGGCATTAGGCGCCTCTGTGATGTCAGCACTCTAGCTGACTGGTCTAGTTTGCCTAATGATCACGCTGGCCATGGGTGAGCAGGGGTAGATTTGCAATGTATACATGTCCTTTATATAACTGATACACCCCAAGAAAGAATCCCTTACATATATGAATATATAAATTTCTGTTAAATGGACCTCAAATTGTGAGAGCTTGAATACAACTTCCAACCAATTCCAAGTCAAAGGAGACACCAGGCTCTGACCTAGGACGGGCTCTCATTTCATCATGATCCATTAAATTATAAGATCAAAATAGCCACAAGCTAACTCAATTATATATCATGCCCTTATCTTTATCTTCATTTCTAGGGTCCAAAAGAATTTTTCATGAAGTCAAATATTCATATATCTTTTACAATTTGGTACATAAAATTATAAATTCATGTATTTCACAACAATATCCAAAACGATATTGTGTTTCCAACTTATCTGCATCAGGGATAGTTGATCGGCATTCAAATTTCAGATATGCTGCATTAAAAGGGTCCTCATCACAATACAAATTCCAACAACCCTGTGGACACAACCGGTTTTTGCATCATGCATACTCACAAAGGAAGTAAATTTTAATAATAGTTTGTCTACATGCACAAAAGCTACTTAGATGCCTATTTTTCGTTTGGCACTAGAGGTTAAGCCAGCAAAAAGCACAGCTGGACTGAAAGCCATGGACATTTACAGTAAGCCTGTTTGCGAGGTAAGCAAAAATACATGTAAATATGTATTTATATAAAATTTAGGCTTAAATTGCAACTTGGCCCCTGGATCTGCCCAACTTCCTCCACCACATCTAACGTCTCATGCAAATATGCAACTAATTGCACCGTGTCATACTTTTACACGAGGAAACCTTGTCAAGAGCTTTTTACGGTGTGCATGCTGGCATGTATGTGCTAAAAATTAATTTTATAAAAGTACCTCCATAGCGCATAAGCACAAATCTATTACCAGTCTCAGAGTAGGAGTAAAATTTCGTTGCGAGAATTTGTTTGCTGAGCATTTTTCTAGGAGCCCTACTCTTTCTAAAGGTAAATAGGGGTCTTTGATGCCCTTATAAAATAACAATAAACAAAAAACAGACCCTGATTGAAGGAACAATGAGCAGCGACACCTTGCAATACGTGGGAGAAATCGAATAGTGAGCTTCATCACACAAGCTAACTCCCTATCACTCAGTAGTCTCAACTATTATTTTTAACTTTTATATGCAAAAAGATTTTCAGTGGGGCACATACCATGTGGGGTGTCTAAAAGATTGATAAATTACTTATCCGAAATTGTAGTTGTTCCGATAGACCCAATTTTATCTCCACTACCGGTTGCACCCAACTCACTACCGAGTTTTGCGTTTTCTCCTCAGGGGCGTTAGGCAGGTAGTGCTAATTTGATGGCAGATTACAACACCATAGAAAGCTGTAGCATGAGCAAAGAGAAGTTTAATTCTTTGAATACAAAAAGCAGAGGCTCCTGAGTTGCT
>CM066031.1:1294442549-1294515816 GCA_033557465.1 Ichthyophis bannanicus
TTTCCGCGGTTAAGGTGTACAGGATGCCCCTATAAAGGCGTGGGCGGGGCATCAGTATGGCGACGATGTCCGTTAGCGCCGCGTTATAAGGAAAGGTTATAGGGTGTGTTATAAGGCATTTTAGCAAGGACACCGTATTAGGAAAATAGCAAGGAACGTGCGCTAACAGCCTGTGTAATGCAGCCTAATGAAGGTGCCTTGTTAACGTGCGCTGTATAAACGTGCCCGGTGACTTTGCCGAAGTAACGTGCCATGTACTGTTACTAATAAGGTGGCGCTGGGTAAACGTTGCCTTATAACGTGCCCAAATTTAGGAGCCCTTTAACGGCTTTAAAGGAAATTGGTTGGCAAACTGTGGTGAGGGACTATGGGCTGGCCAGCACAGGATTTTTTCCGCAGGAGGATATGACTGATCCAAAGGAAGGGAAAATAAGTTGTAAAGGGACAGGCAAAAAAAAGGGGGATAAACAGGAAATTGGAACCCATTGAACAGTAGGGGCAGAAAGTCGGTGAACAAACCAGGCAGGCTACACCACCATATTGAGTTCCGACAGCGAATGTCTGCATGACAAGAAACACTCCAGGGACGAAGCACACAAAAAGCACGGTTGTGTTGCCCGGATATGGCAACGCCCACCAGTAACCCATGATGCAACACAAATTGCAGAGGCAGACGTCCCACAGATGATATCGCAGTCTGTAAGTGGGAGCAGAGCCACAGGTAAACATATGGCACACGATACCATTGGAAATGGAATGCGCCTGAACATAGCATGCCAAGGAGTGAAGATCCAAAATAGAAATGGTGGCAGGGGCCTGCAGAGGGGACAGGCCGTGTGCGATGGTCAGTGGGACCAGGGCCAAAACGGGGAAACCGAACCAAGAAGGAGCACATGAGCACAACGTGTCCAATAATAGTCATCACAACAGCAGTAACAACCCCCCAAGCCAATTGATCACTGGATAGCAGAATGATAAGAACCAAAGGTAACAGCAGTAATAAGTGAAAGACAGGGCTGCATAGGGAGGACCCCGTGGTGCAGCAGTGAAGAGAATGGGAGGGTGTGCAGCGGAGAGGGTGATGAAGTTGCAGCCATTTGCGATGGTAAGGGGTGAGGAACAGGTAAGAAAAGAAGAAGAGAAACCAAGCTGGGTATAAAACCCACAACCTATGGTGGGCCCAATGCATGTCATATAACCACTATGCCGAACAACCCACAGCAACTGCAATGCTAATAGGTAGCCACTAAATGGGCATGTGTGTATGGAAAGTCATAGCAACCATGTGAGGGTGGGCAGGAACGGGCTGGCACACAGGCAACTGCCGCAGTGGTCCAGGAGGGCGAGTGTGGTGAGGCGCAGCAGCAGAGACAAATGTCTGTACCAAAATGTCACCCAAAAGCCGCACTGGTCCGTCCACAGATGAGGAGCAGGACAGCTCAGGGGTCAAGGAGATGCAAGGTGGTGCAACATGTTATCACCATGGGGGGCGCATGTGGAGGCCCAAACACACGATGGAGTCAGGACATGTCCACCAAGGAATAGCATGCCTGGCAATGACAGGATACAGAAGCCAGGCAACGGCATATACAGGCTTAGACGTCTGCTAGCCTACACACAGAGGATAGGGAATGGGGATTCAGGAGCGGGCTATGATATCAAGCAAAACAGTGTTACATGGCAACATAAACCCATCATAATGATACATCAAACGGTGACAATGATTATTTAAACTGGGACCCCGTCAGAGCCAATGCAGGGAATGGTGGACCTGACAAATGCTACATGGGGTGGTAAGTGAATCCAGGTACTCAGGTATTGCAGGGACCAGTGCCAGGGCGAACCATAGGGCCAACACGCAACACATCGGACATCTCTGCAGTGGATGGAGTGTAGACAAGGAGGGCGTAGGGGCATATCCAAGCAGTCCCCTCAGCCAGCCGCAAGGCACCGAACAGTTTTTGTCCAATGAACGACCAATGCCAGCTATGTCCGACACACACAAATCCAGGCAGGGATGGAGAGGATGCAGTCCTGGGCATGGAATGTGCACAAAGTAGTAGAGATGGACCAACCCACAAGGAAACGTGTAATGCTCCAAGACAGATGACATACAAGAACTGTACAGGAAACATGGGCCCCCAAGCGATGAATGTATCTGTGGTTAAAAATGGAATATGTATGTGGTTCATCAGTGAAAACCAAAAGATCTGTGCTTAGGATATGCGAGCACGCAGAAGAATGGCCGTTTAATAGATTACATACATGCTGTTGTATGAGTAGGGGAAACACTACACAGTTGGGGCAATGAAGCTGAAAGGTTCGACGAGGCAACAACACAGTGATGTGACGTGCGTGAAACCAGATTGGCACCAATGTGCGCTGTCTGCATAATCATTGGGAATAGAACAGGAACACCACAAACGAACAGGGGGCACAGGTCCCAGGCTGGTGCACCAAGCTGGCCAAAATCATAAGCAGAAGGCGATAGAGAGTCAGAACGGAAGGGATAACCTAGATGTAATGCCATGCTGCCATACAGTAATGTTAGATTCGGCCAGGTGCACAGGCCATTGCAGAAACATGTAACAAAAAATTTTGCCCAAGAGTCCCAATGTCCCAACAGCAGCCCTCTACCCATGTAGAGCATATGTGTGGGTATCAATGGGTCCTACAACAGTGGAGATGGCCAGTCAAGAAGGTCAGTGTGATGTATGTGAGAATCAGCCAGACATCAGTTTTATGCCTGTACATAAAACAACCTTTAATGACCAAATGGGAGGCAAAATAACAGTTAAAACAACAGGCAAATGAGGGACAATGTAAAACAGGGTAGGAGATGTGCATGTTGCCAAAAAAAAAAAAAACAACACTAGCTGAACCTCACAGGACATAGAGGTAGCACAATTGCCCGAAGGCCTGCTGAAAATGTGGTTTTGTGGATACAGAAAGCATCAACAGATATGCCCAATGAAGAAGGGGGATGCACAACTAAGGCAGAAATATGCGGAACACCCCCCCGAACCACCAGCTAAGGGTAATGGTGCAATGGTCTGTGGCACCCAAACTGCGATGTCATACGGAGGTTTGGGCACACATGCATTGATTAGGGAGGGTAAATCAAGGTGTTACAGTGGCACATCTGTAGAGGAGGTAGAAGTCGGACTAAAATGGTGCATGAACCCTCACACGAATCCACGTAGGACACCTGCAACATTGCTAACCTGGAATCAGGCAGATGCACATGCACCGTGGTATGTTAAAGTCTGACAGAGGTCGCTGCCAAGATGAACTGTAACACCCCCTGCGAGGGTCGAAACTGCAAGCACAGATGGTGGCACGCCGCCTTCACAGTGGTTGTGGTGGCTAACAGTTGTTATTGTCCAAGTTACAAGGTAGCCAGGACCATAGTAACATGGGCCTACAGGATGTTACCCATGTGGCGCAGCACGTGGCTGCCATGCAACTGTCCAACACCAAGAACATATATAGACATACTGCACTGGAGGTCACACACATGGCCCACAACACATCAACACATTGTCAGATAAATGGACAAACATATAGTGCGTAGTGTGACATCCTGCTGCATATGTTTCGGTCCAGTCCCCACATTGGCCCCAGTGAAAATGTAATATGAAAGTACACATGTGCCGGGGTATGGCTGTCACAGATAAATCCCAGCCACCCCAGGGGCATGCAAGGTTTACATGTGACAACTCAGTGTTGCCACAAGTAGTGCAGGACTATACGTGCATGTCCATCACGATGATTCATCCACATGGGCCAGGGAGTATGGCGAGGAAGAAAAGGTTGTGTCCAGGTTTGTCCCTGCTCATCACAAGAGTAGTAAGTCAAACAAATAATGTCCATTCATAGGTGTGTGTCTCACTCACTGAGGCCCAATCACCCAATGGCACCATCCCCCAGGGGGATCATTGCATGGCGACTTCTCTGTCCACCAATGTTACTGTGATGGGTTAGGGAGACGCAAGCCGTAATGTAGGACGATATTGGCCGTGTGTGTGTCGCTGTGCACTGTGATAGAGGGAAGGGAGATAAAAACAGGGGTCATGGTATGCTGTAGCACACAAAATAAGGCGTCACAATGGAGAGAGAAAAACCTCAATATGTAACATAATGAAGGATCTCAAAAACATTGACACAGGACACGATCACAACACCCGAGCACAGTGCGTGTTGCCCACCGCTGGAGATGACACAGCAACCAGGTGTGCCCATATGGGACACTGCCATGTCTATGGCCATGTAACACAGGCTTCCTCGCAATGCGGCCACAGCATGTCCAGCAGTGTTGGTGCACATAGATCCCACAGAGGGGTCCATGCCAAACAAACAGGCCGTAAGAGACCATGTGAATTGTGATTTGAGTCAAAAACAGAGCAAAACGGGCAATGTACCGTCTGTGTGCAGAAGGTGTCCGAGTAGGGAACTGTCCAACACAGGCAAAGGCCACAAGAGGGTCAACAGTAAAAGTTAGGGGTATGCCACTGGAATTTGTGCAATTCACCATCGGCCGCATGTGGAGCCGGGCAATACCACATCTCAAGGTCTGTTGATATCCATGAAACGGGGAAGCGTTGATGTATAGTGGGATGGCAGCAAAACAGGGAGAAAGGTCAGTAGAATAGAAATCATAGAAGTAACATGCAGTTACATACATGTGCACAATGTACACAAGGGGCACGCAGCACAAGGGTTAAAGATAGAGCAGATGAGCACCACCGCACGAGGTGTCCAGGCATATCCCATCACCAGTAGACAATGCACAAGGGTAGCAGGAGAGTGTGCCGTCCCATAGACACCTCCAACAAAAACTCCGACACACGACACACCATGAGAGTGGGGAGGAGCATGCCGCCAGTAGCATCCGGGCCCCTGTTGGAACCCAAGCTGAGACCCAGTGGAGGCAAGCAGTCACAGTCCATGCAAGGAGGAATCGATGTTGTATAATGGCACAATGCTATGGAAGGTGTGTATGTGCCACCTGCCACCAACACACCCTGCGCCTGCAGACCACGATGACAAACTCCGGGTCACATTTGCCACAAGATTACAGTTGTGAAAAACCAAGTACCGGACCTGAACTAATGGCCATATGGTTGTCAAAGTGAACATGTGTGGTGAGGGAGGCACAGGCGCAGAACAGTGTGCACAAAACAAGATATGTGCAGTGGACAGAGAGAACAAACAGAAATGTGCGTATGCCACAGTGCACCATAGAGTAACCATATACCGGCTAGTGTTTCGACCCAAAAGCAAACGTCACCTCCTGGTTGACGGACATTATCACAGGTACCAACTGCAACTGCTGTGATGGCCAGGAACATTGGCTACTCCTGGGGATGTAAGAAGACAGAATGGAAACATAGATATGTGCAAAGAGAGGCCAAGAAACAGAGCACGAAAGCCCTTGTAACATGTAGGGACGAAAATATGCATTATCACCACATATGCAGGACTTACATGAGAACAGCTCCTGCATCAGGATGTTGCCTGACTGCCATTCCTGCACTGTGTGTCACCACGGCCACCTGCAGGAGGGGCACAGTGGATCCTCATCAAGATCCTCATTAATGGTTCGGATCCAGATATTGTGCCTGAGTTGCAATGTTGTGTAGGATGCAAACAGGCCAGGAATGGATCTGTGCGCACAGTCATGGGTTTGTATTGTAGAGAGGCACCACGGCCCCCCCCCCCGCATATCCAGGAGACACCTGGAAGCGACTCTTCAAAAACCACCTAAAAGGTGTGCTCAATAAGCTGAGCGTCTTTAGGCATGGGCCTTCATTGTACCTCCTCTCTGCATGTGTCTTGTGGCTGATGCACAGGGGTCAGGCAGCCAGGCATGGAACAGCCATATCCTGCATCACATGCAGACAGAAATGTGGTAAGGTCAAATCATGAACTGGTGGTCAACACAAAGTGTTGCACAAGCATCTACATGCCAAAAGGTCAAACAGAGTACAGGGACGACACACACAGATGACATATCATGAATGGCACACGGCAGATGTGCACCCAGCGTGTTGGGGGGTGTGAGATTACACGACATGGGGGTGAGGCAATGAGGGCCAGCATACATCAACCAAGTAACAAGACCAATCAACCATCACCAATCTCCTGCAGACAAAACCACGAGTGGCATCCCTGAACACAGCAGGAGGATAGCATGGCAGTGCCCAGGACTGGAAACAGAGAACAGCATGGCATGCAGATAGAATGTGACGGCTATTGGTACAGTGCACACACAGATGCTGTCACAGTAACATCTACAGTAGGGGGGGGTAACCAAGACGGATTACATAAATACACCACCAATGCTGATCAACACAGCGCAGACAGATGTCGGGAGTGCAGGACGTCGCACCACAATTCCAGTCATTGTGATGCTACGAGATGAGGTCAAATGGGGATGGGCCCATCCCAACACACAGCACAGCAGGAAAATGAATATGGTGAGGCCAACCCAGCCCCCACTCAGTAGCACACACGCAGCACACAACACCTTGTAGACGAGGAGTCAACCTAGGAACACACAACAACCAGACCGACATATGTAGCTTTGGAGTATGTGTGTGAGTGCCAGGCTGTACACAGTAGGTGATGGCAAAACAGAATCTGTGCAACAACACAAACATGGGGGACCCCACCACAGAGACATGTGCAGTGGCAGGAATGAGCACCTGGAAATCAGTATAACCTGCATGTTGTAATGGGTGACACACAATTGAGCAGTGACGCATGTATTATGGCCGACATAGTTATGTCTGGAAACACACAAAACTACTAGTGTCCATGTCCCCTGTGGACAAGTGAAATGGCAGTGGCTGAAGGACCACGCCCACCTAATGTCCCGCAGTGATGCACAACCACAATGTAGGGGAGAGGCATGCAGGGGGTTCATATCAAGCAATGGGACCATGTATGGGAGACATCGGATGGGCAGTGATATGCGGGACCAGCGTGATGGATTGTGTCTGTAATGGTTGTGCTTCAAAAATGTCCTGAGGGTTGCAGCATGCCATATCATGTGTGTCACAGGGGATATGCAGGTTCAGAAGCCCGCAAATGAAACACCGAAGGTGACCCTGTCCCAAACTGTGCGAGGTGTAGTGGCCCACAGGACAGAGAGGGACAGCATGAGCAGGTTAGAGGATTGGATAATACCAACCCAGCAGGACACAGTCCCCATATGGTGCGGCCTCAAATTGCCATGAATAGTTGCCCGGGAGGTGGTTTGCAGGATATGGGAGTCAGGCGGGCGGACCCTGGAAAACCAGGGGAACCTACATTCAGAATATATGGGGGCATACTTGCATCACAAACAACCTGAAACATTCAGGGAATGGTAGTGTTTGCGGTTGCGTAACACCACGCTCCCTGTCTCTGGGTGGGACCAGGGCAACATGTCTGCAATCAATAGCTCCCATCACGTGTGGTATTCCTGCAATCCACTGGAATGCCTGGGCCATGGCCCCCCACTGTTGTCCACTGTTAGAAAATCGTTATGTAATTCCTAACCTGACTGACCATGGTCCGCAGTACCTGATGGAGACAGCGCGAGATGGTGGGCCTGATCATGCCCCCCCCCCCCCCACTACTGGGGATTGGAAGCAGCCAGAGGGAAAGAAAATGTAGGCAGACAGGAGATTGGCCAATCCGGGGTATGGCATGTGAAGGGCAGTCCGGGGGCTCGAGGTCAGGTCTCATATCCTCATAGACCTCCCTAATAGGCCCTGTATGCAGCCAGTAGAGGGAGATGACCTGGTCCTCACAAATGTCCAGGAGCAGGGGCCTTGGCCTGTAGAGGCGAGGCAGGCAAGGGCGCGCCTCAGCACACCAGTGGTGTCGTGCTGGACCTACCTTGGCCTGTGGGGCCTCCACAGCTGCAGGTCTGTGTTGCAGCAGGACTGCACCCATGCCCAGTTCCTCAGCCCCAAGGACAACCATCTCCCTCATCAGGAAACTGCAGCTCATCAAGTCCCAGCAATGCCACCACTGCACAACCTGCAAAGGTCAGTGTGAGCCATCATGGACAGAGGCCTTGAGTGATGTGGTGAGCTAAATATGTTATAGGGCATGGCAACCAATCGGAACCAACATAACAGCAGCTGCAGATGCAATAACACACACAATCAAAGGGCTTGCAAACACACAGCAGAAGCGCACGTACCACAAACACACAAGCGCGCCTCGTGATGGATCATGAAGAGTGCACGTAGGAAAGGGGAGGGGCACGCCGCATGTCCACATGCATGTAGTGAATGCACAATGTGTGCCTGTACAACGTCCATGTAGATGCAATTGCATGGGGTACCTACGCAAAGCGGAGCGTGCTGTAGCGATGGCAGAGCAGGATGTGTACAGAACAGGGAGTGCACAGGTGTGTAATGGTATAGCGTGCATAGGGGACACATTTTACACTCAACACGCATGTTGTGCACGTTGCGCGCATGCATAGCGTAGAGCAACACTGCACAGGGGGGCAGGGCTCGCACAGCATGCCATAACACATGCATGAGACATGATGTACGCCACCCCCTGAAGGTAGCGCAGAGGTAAAGCATGGCTGGCTATGTAGGAAATGTGTCCTGGGCAGCATCAACGCATGTTGGAACGCGCATTGTGCCATGCATTACGCCGCGCATTGTGCAGACTGCACATAAGATGAACCACACACCACATACATAAAAGGGCACAACAGATCAGCAATGGCGGCACATGATGGAACACAGTGGAGCATGGGAGCTGACAGAGAGTGACCCGAACAGCCACCAGGAAGCAGTATCTCCAACAGAGGCGGAGCCGGAAGAGGTGCGAGGCAGGACCCATCCAGTCACAGCCAGGGGGTGAAAGCAATAATGTGGAGGTGTGGCAGGTGGCAGGTTACATGCAGGCCAATGCCAGATGACACCAGGAGGAGGGCAGCCTGCTACACCCAGGAGGAGAATAAGAACATAAGATATGCCATAATGGGTCACACCAAGGTCCATCAAGCCCAGTATTCTGTTTCCAACAGTGGCCAATCTAGGTCATACGTACCTAGCAGTTTCCCAAGGGACACAGGTTCCACAATGCTTGTATTGGTTCAAGCATTGATATCCTGGGTCCCTTCTTAATAATGGTTTATGGACCTTTCCTCCAGGAACTTGTCCAAACCTTTTCTAAACCCAACAACACTAAAACGGAGTTACTTACCTGTAACTGGAGTTCTCCGGGGACAGCAGGATAAGTCAGCCACATAGGTGACGTCATCCGACGGCGCCGAGACGGAAGTACTCTCCATAGCTCAGAAGGGCTTTGCCCTTCTGAGCATGAGCCAACTGGCCCCACCCCAGCCCGCCCCTAGCTAACCAGTGCGTCACTAGCTGAGCCTTAGCCGCTAGGAGGCGGGCACCAGTTCCGGAGGACTAGTCCTTCCCCCTTCCAGGGGAGGAGGGTGGGATGTGTGGCTGACTTATCTGCTGTCCCCGGAGAACTCCAGTTACAGGTAAGTAACTCCGTTTTCTCCTAGGACAAGCAGGATGAGTCAGCCACAATAGGTGCCTCCCAAGCTACCAAGTGCTGTGGTGGACGGGGGAAGGACGAGGCTTGAGGTAACCCATCAGGGCCAGAGCGCAGTCCTACGTGTCACAGCTAGAGCATGTGGGTCTGCAGTTGGGAATGCCTCAGGAAGAGATTGCGGTCGGAAGCATGCAAATGAAACAGTTGTAAAGTATGCCGATAACGGGCAACCTCCAGATGATGAAGCACGCATATGCAACAGTTGTGGTGCGAAGTATGCGAAGTACGCCGATACATGGTAACCTCCAGATGATGAAGCACGCATATGCAACCGTTGTGGTGCGAAGTATGCAGATAAGTGGCGGTCAAGCACAGCGGGGCGCTTCATCCCAGTAGCCACAAGGGTGGTGGAGATCGGAGCCTTACTACGGCAAGCGTGGGCCGGCAGTGTAGGGCGTGAAGAAGCATTGAGGCGACATTGCTTGGATTCAAAGAGCATAGAGGAACAAGTGTCATGTGCTTTCAGCAGGGTGTAAAAGAGAGTTTGGTGGTCTGCGGAGAGCTAGGGCCCACAGCTTATAGCATGATCTTATGTGGTAACTGTCAGGTGATGACGACTATATCATGCTCCTATGTGGTAACTCTCAGGTGATGACCTAGATTTGCCACTTAGAAGAACACCACGGCATATCCTACAATTAGGCAATCTCTGCGCTACAAGATCTGTGAGAAATCGCCCCTTACGCCTGGCGTTAGGTTTGGCATAGGCAGGAGGAGGCCATGTTGGGCCCCAGGGAGTGAAGCCCGCTGGTGCCTGAGGGAGGGCAGGTAGTGTCCCTCGCAACAGTTGCACTTTGTGCTCACTACGTGGGCGAGTGATCAATTCGTGGTCAGCCTACGGGCTGTTTATTTATCTATTTGTATTTTTTTATTTTTTTTTGATTTTTTTTTTTTTTGAGCCGTGGTCGCTTGGCAACTGGCTGAGATATCCAATCGTGGCATATAATCAAGGGCCTTAGGCACCGATACACGGTTGTAATGGGGAGATGGTTTGCATCTCCCGGCAACGGTCGGAACCTGTGACCATGACGCACTTTCCTTGGATTTGTGCACGCTAATTAAAGTGCTGCCCTTGGTGATCATAATGTAAGTATCCAATCTGGTGATCGCAAGGCTGGCCCTGTAGTCTGCCTTCCTGTCTTTACACACCCCTTGTCCTTAGGCTCGTCGGCTAAGTGACGCAGAGGTTGCTGGGGAGGCCGCTCGATGTGGGGGTCTCTCGACATGAGCTCCAAGCAATGGGAGGATTGCCTTTGACACTGCGGAAGGATTGCCTTTGACACTGCAATGTTGCTGCCGCCCCACGGGCTGAGGGGAAGGTTCCCCTCCAAAGACAGGGCTTGTATGCTTAGCAGGGTCCATTAAGTATGTGGACTGGATTGACAGTAGCCCCAGCTGGGCTGTCTGTGACTTTATGTTGTCGTACGCACAGTCTGTGTGCACTGTATCAATAGCTGCTCCTTGGCAGCAATGAAAGCGCCGCGGAGACCGATAAGTGGAAGGTGTTACCCACATGTTGGTGGGCAGCGTTTTGTCAGAGGCCTCGGGTTTTGAGCTCCCCAGCTTTATTTATTTGGGAGCGGAGGCAGGTGTCAGCAGGACAACCTCAGCCCTGAGGGAGCAGAGGCAGGTCTGTGCGGGCAAAAATGTTCCAAGCTCTGACCCTTAGGTGGCATCTGCAGATGAGTAGAAGATGCGAGGTCCACAATGAGCCTCATGTCAATAACATCTCAGCCGGCCATCTTCATTGAGCACTGAGGGGGATTGAACCCCTGATCCCTGCACTGATGGCCAGTGTTTTAACCCTAGTGCTGAGGTTCTGCTCTGTCTGATAGATGCAGGCCTTATTGTCACAGAATCATTGAACCAGGGATTGGGTGGCAGGGACCACAGTTGAGCCGGGGTTAGCTTCTGACCACACTGGCGGCTTCTGCCCCACCGCTGAGCTGGGGCTGAACCCACGACCTTCAGCTTCTGAACACACTGGCTGAGGGTACTACGTCACCGTGCTGCCACAGAGATGAGGGATGTGCTCTGCATGCTCTCAGTATGCTGAGACTGTTGTGTTCAACGTCTCCCGATGCGGTATGAGCTTAAGGATGGTTGGTATTAGCTTGAGGATGGTTGGTCATGCCCTGCAGTCATATGAGCTTCCTGATCTTCTAGGAAGTGCAGTTGTAGGTGCTACAGCAAGTTAACTCGTAGGGTAGGCAAGCAAGCACTGCTGTTCTGTATGGGACAGCTTGTCCAAGGGTGAGACAGCAACTCCACTATCCCTGGCTGGCGGGGACTCCCAGGTGGAATATTCCTCCACGTCGGGCAGGCACCCTGAGAAAAATGTTCCTTTTGGAAGCTGGGGGGGGGGGGTGTTACCGTTGGGGCTCAGTCGGAAAAAACGTTAGCCGCATTGGAAGAAACATACCTGCTTGTTCCGAGAGATAGTGGCTCAACCAAAGGCACAAAGGAGAGGCTTGGGTGTGTCGTGTTGCAAGCTGTAGGAATGGTCCACAAACTTGTACTTCTCAATATGGTGCCGAGAGAGGTGCAGCAGGCGTTGCTGTCGGTGTCCTGACTAGGGATCCGATAGACCTTGTAGCCAGGTCCACATTGGGAGAAGATGCAGATGGAGTCCCAGAGGTGCGATCCACCGGGGCAGTATCTTCACTTTTTTTTTTTTTTTTTTTTTTTTTTAAAGTATCATCCGCTCCCTGAAAGGGTTCCTGCAAGCTCCCTGAAGGGCTCCTGCAGGCCGGGGGGCTGGCTGGCCAGGGTTAGGGTAGCAGATGGGATGGTGGTAGGTAGTGCCACCAGGGCTGGCAGTTAGGATGCTGGTCCCATTTGCGACATGGCTGGAATCTGGTTGTCATGACATGGCAGCGGGATAGCCTGGAGCCCAGCCCTATACTAGCTGAGTGGCTCAGGGTGTCCACGAGCTGCCGAAGGTATTGGGTGGCACGGCATTGACGGCATCCCTGGGGATACGGTAAGCCAGTTACCAGTAGGGTTTGCAGGTGACCCAGCTGGGATTTGAACTGCTGACTTTTGGATCCAGAACACACTGCCTGTGTTCGCTGCACCACACTGTGCCCACCTCTGGGTTCCCAAGTCAGTGTCCTTAACCCTTCTTTGCATCCGTTCAGAGCCTCGGTGAAGCGTGAGGGAGGCTAACGCAGGTTGACAGGTACTGCCTCAGCCAGCCTTCTGCAGATTGAAACCATGGCCCCTGCACCATTAGTCAGTGCTTTAACCATCATGTTACACTGCTGTTTCAGGGGGCCTGCATGTCGCTGGAGAGAGCCGCCCCCCAGGGACCGTGGGGGCAGTATCACAGGCCACTGACGATTCCTGCTAGACAGAGATCACACAGCAATGAATAGATTCCGTGCAGGCACGGAGATGATGAACATAGCGCTCCGTGTTAGTGTAATTATTATTGGGCCTACTCGGGAAATGAGCTCAATGGCCCTGTAACATCGGAGGTGCGGCGACATAAGGTGTTAGTAATCACGCAGCCCACCACTGGGCCACCAAGGCTAGTGTTACTATTTATTGGGGCCACCCGGGGATGAACTCATGACCCCTTCACCAGCAGTAGTATTAAGCGTTGCGGTACCTCAATGTAGAGAATGGGGAGCAACGGGGCAGTGGCAGAGTCTGTCCGCCTCCGCGATGCGTGCATCTTCTCCGAGTGGTAGGGGCACCAAGTGCAACCGGCCTGGAGAGCTGAACCACGCGGGCTATTTCAGCATCATCGCAGTCACGCTCAGATTGCAGCCTCGGGCGATACGCCAGGGAATTCTTCCCTGCGTGAAGAGAGCAAGCCTGCTCCGTGCCATCTCTGTCCGTCGGGTCAGCGCCAGGGGGTCTTTACCCCTGTGCAGGGCAAGGGGGGGGGGTTATGTGGACTATATGAAGAGCAGCACATACCCAGTTCAGCCCCATAGAGCAGAACACTACAGCCATCAGACCTCTGCAATTACACATAGCATATGATTACACATAGCATATGAAAGCAGCTCATACGCAGCTCTGTGCACTCCAGCAATCAGACATCACCAGACTGCCGCTTCGCCCAGGAGACCCCTACTGAGCATCCCTCTCGGGCACATCTCGTTCTGAAGAATGCAGCGATTTACTGCGCCGGGCAGCGATGGAGAATGCAGCCGGTTTTACTGCACTGTCTGTGCCGCTGCCTATGCGCTGGGCAGCGATGGAGAATGCAGCCGGCTCCGTGTCGCGCGGGCAGCGATGGAGAATGCAAGCCCGTTTTACTGCGCTGTCCGCGCCGATGCGTGCCTAGGCGCCAGACAGCAGTAGAGAATGCAGCCGGTTCTCTGCGCTGTCTGTGCCGATGACCTATGCGCCGAGTAGCGATGGAGAAAAACAGCCGATTTCTGCGCTGTCCTCGTCGATGCCAAAGCGCTGAGCAGATGAGATCTTAGCTCTGAGCAGGTCGTCGCATGGCTCCTCCTACCAAGAGATGGGATTTGTGCCAACCAATGGCGGTCAAGGGGAGGAGCCTTGCCTATGAAGTAAGGGAAAATGGCCGCCGCCATGAGGCCCTCGTGGCCGGCCGGAGGAAGGCAGGATCTGCAGGAAGCAGGGCCGGAGGCAATTGAGACCCGAAGGCTTGAGTGCGCTGGATCGAGTTCGCTGCTGGGGTTGGAGGCCCTTAGGCACAACCTGAGCGGCGATGAAGCCTGCAATCGGGGTGGAGGCCCTTAGGCACACCCGGAGCGGCGGCACAGCTGGAGATGGGCGGCAGGAGCAGAATTATGCCTGAGAGCGTCTGGTAAGGAGCTTGAGTGCAGCCCTAGTAATTGGATAAAGCTTTGACAGAAATTAGTGCAAGTTTAAGCTATACAGAACAAGTTAGGAGCAAGCAGATGCAGATTTTAAGGTTTGAGACTGGAGCACATGGTCCATTGGAACGGGTTCCGTCGGGAATGCTCAGAGCTTGAGTGCAGCCCTAGTAATTAGATAAAGCTTTGACAGAAATTAGTGCAAGTTTAAAGCAATACGGTACAAGTTAGGATCAAGCAGGTGCAGATTTTAAGGTTTGAGACTGGAGCACATGGTCCATTGGAAACGGGTTCCGTCGGGACTGCTCAGAAGGGAGCCTAGGAACATAACCCTAAAAGAGAGAGACAAGGCTCCGACAGAATGAAGTTAAATAGCAAGAAACATATGCTTAGGATTTCTTAGGTTAGAGTTAGCAAGATACATACGCTTAGGATTTCTTAGGTTAAAATTTTTGGTGGAGAGTAGAAAGGTCCGTCTTGCTGGCAAGGCGGAAGAAGTGAAACTGGTTAGCTAGGGCGGGCTGGGGTGGGGCCAGTTGGCTCATGCTCAGAAGGGCAAAGCCCTTCTGAGCTATGGAGAGTACTTCCGTCTCGGCGCCGTCGGATGACGTCACCTATTGTGGCTGACTCATCCTGCTTGTCCTAGGAGAACAGCCTTTACTACATCTTCCGGTAACAAATTCCAGAGTTTGATTACACGTTGAGTGAAAAAATATTTTCTTTTATTAGTCTTAAATAGTTTACCCTGTAGCTTCATTGCATGTCCCCTAGTCTTTCTATATTCTGATAAGGTAAACAATCGATCTACGTTTACCCGTTCCACTCTGTTCATTCATTTATAGACTTCTATCATATCTCCCCTCAGCCGTCTCTTTTCCAGGTTAAAGAGCCCCAACCTTTTTAGCCTTTCTTCATAGGAGTATCCTTCCATCCCCTTTACCATTTTGGTGGCTCTTCTCTGAACCTTTTCTAAAATCGCTATATCCTTTTTAAGTTACGGCGACCAGAATTGCACACAATATTCAAGGTGCGGTCTCACCATGGAACGATATAGAGGCATTATAATATCTTTTTTTTATTTTCCATTCCTTTCCTTATCATACCTAGCATTCTATTTGCTCTCTTGGCCACCGCTGCACACTGGGCCGAGGGTTTTAACATGGTATCTACAATGACGCCTAAATCTTTTTCCTGGGTGGTGGTTCCTAATGAGAATGACCTCCTCCTGGCAGCCATCCTGGAGCGCTACGAGGTGCTATTTGGGCGGCTCAGCAGCACCACCATCATCAGCCAGAGAAACAACACATGGGAGGAGGTAACGACAGCAGTGGCCACAGCAGGGGGACCCACCCGCGATACTGAAAGTATGTCCGTAAAAGATTCGTGACATCAAGTTCTCTGTCCAGGCTCGTGCCATCGCTGAGCAATGCCATGCCCGTGCAATAGGAGGGGTGCACCACACCGAGCCACACTGTCCACCTCTGGAGCAGCAACTGGCCGACAGACTGGGGCCCATCTACCTCCACAGCCTGCCGCCTGAGCTGGATACAGCGGACCCACGTGCAGGTGGGACATAGGAATGTGTTCTAGGGTGTGCCAACACACGGAGATTGAGGGGAGGCCAGGGACAGGTCACAGCCATAGGACCAAGCACAGACAGGGTACCAAGAGGGATAATGTGGCCACCAGTGACAGGAGCAGCAGAGCAGACATGGGTGATTGCGGCAGTAAATACCTGTGTGGCATGTCATCGACATCTCATTGCAGACCTGTGACAGTGATACAGCAGCTGAGGGTGGCTGGCACAGGCTGGGCCACACTGTACCCAGGGGGCCATGGGAGGGTGACATGACGATGGTGCACATGGGTGAGGGTAGGTGGGTGTAAGGCAGCAGGCGCAGAGGAGGTCAGGCAGGGGCAGGGATCATTGACCACTTATGCACAGTGGAGCCACACTGGAGGGGGAAGGGGGCAGTAAAGTGCCCGGTGATGTAGGGTGTGTGTGACAGTGTCCCCCTGTTCCCACGTGTGCAGTGGGTGGGGGTGGTGGTGGGATGGCTGCAATGTGCGATGACAATCAATGGGGTGGGTGTGCCAAGGTGGGTAGGGTAGGGGGCAGGGGGGATGTGAGGGCAGCTCCGGATGCTGGAAATGGGGCGGGCACCATTCAGGGGTGGCGTGGATATGGTGGCTGGTGTGGCCAAGCCAGACCCATGTGGCACACATGCATCCATGTACCCACACTGCACAGGCACCAAGTGTCAAAGGCCATTTGCACCATTATGACCCCACGCCACCACGGGGCATGCACCCCTGTGCACAGATCCCAGCCACCACAGGGCACACCTGTCCCAGGCAATGGTGGGCCGCCAACCCCACCATTACCCCAGCAGTCCCAGCAGTGTACGCAGCCTGTATCCAGTTGCATGCATACACATCCACCAGTGAGGTGCCGCTGACACCGGGGACACATACAACTGATGGTGCACCACACATCCCTGCCCTGGAACAGTCCCTGGCCATATATACACAGCTGGGGACGGGCCCAATTGCCCTACATATCCCATGGTCCACCCTGCCTGGCAGGCCACGATGGGACAGGTACATGTAAGTGGCTGGCCAGGCACACCACACTTAACCTGTGTACCCCCACCCCCTACAGTGTACATGCCATGGAGGTGGCTGTGGAGGTGGGGCCCCCAGGTCCCGGACCATGTCCCCCATCCGAGGCGGGCATGGATGTGGTGGTGCCTGTGGAGGACGAGGCAGAGCTGAAGCCAGAGGGGGATACAGCATTTCACCACCTCCCAGAGGATGGTGCGGTGGGAGATGAGGCAGGCAACAGCAATTTCACAGTGGGGGCTGCAGCTGATGGTGCAGCTGGACCACCATCCCCTAGTACAGGGATCATGGCCTGCACAGGCAGCCATCCAACAGGTAATAGGGGAGATGCATTCCCACTCCGAGGCAGCGCATGAGGATGCAGAGGGTGCGTGCCCAATTTGTCTGGCCAGCCATTTCATGTGTATAGGTGGAATGTGCAGCCCATGTCTCACGGCTTCCACCGTGTCTCACCCACAGGCATACAGATGGAATTGCGAGAGATGGCGGCAGGACAGGATCGCCTGTGGCGGGAGGTGCACTGCCAATGGCGGCAGCTGGGCAGTCTCCGCCACGGGATGTGGACACTTAACAAGATGGCAGGGGCAATGGCAGCCAGCATGGCCAGGATGGTGGCCATGCACGAGGCCATGTTGGCACACATGGTCCAGCCGGTCGCAGCAGCACCAGTGGCAGAAGCAGCACCCGCCCCATGTGGTGCTTGGGGACGTGGCAGATGCGGCAGAGGATGCAGGGGTGTATAGGTGGAGGGATCGGTGTGCACAATAAAGGATGTAACTTGTGGCCACATGCCCATGCTTTCAGCTGAATGGCCCATGTCCCCCTGTCACACATGTGGCCGCCCTGGTAACATGCCCCTCACCCTTCCCTGCTCAGGGTGCACCCTCACCCAACAGATCCTGCTGGTCACGAGCCTGGCCCTCCCACCCCCCAACCCCCACACACATAGCTGTCACCCAAAATGGCCATGTCTGCCACCACACCCTCCCTTGTGTCTGCCCCCCAGGCACCCCATGGAACACAGTCCTGTCATGCGAATCCTACCCTCCCCCACCACATCTGTGCCACAACCTGCACACAGGTCCCTGCCCTGGATGCCCTGTGACCAGCTGACATGTGTTTGTGTCCACTGCCACTGGCAATGTATCCAGGCCATGGCACAGCCCCCACCCCCTGATGATCCAGCACCACCTACTCTCGCCTCCACCACCAGATATACCCGCCGCACCTGGGTTCATGCTGGCCCATTCTGTTCCCATGGATAGTCCAGCCAGGTGGGGCATCCGTGGCGGAGCCGCCCGTCTGTCTGATCTGCCCCATGCTTGTCTGCAACTCCATCTCTACCGCATCTGCACGCACCATACTAAGCAGGACCCGTGTCCATCCTGCAGCACCTCCGCTGCTGGTGCCCCATGTACATTGTGCTCTGCCTACCGGTCTGTCCCCACCCCACAGTCGCAGCAGCCACCTCCATCCCCGCTCTCCACCCCTGGCCCTGCGCTGCTGGCCTACCATACTGCATATGGGTCCCCTGCTGTTGCCCCCTCCCCCTCATGGCCCCCACCAACCTCCCCGGTGACCCCATCCCTCTACCTGCTCCCCCATCCCGCACCCAACAGTGGTCCACACCGGGTCATGGCCCCATATATGCCCTCTGGGATCTGTGCCCCCAAACGCAGGTCTGCCCGCACCGCTGTCCCTACCCCTCCCACTGATGTCTGGGCTGTCCCCTCAGCCCGTCCCCAGCGGATGTTCCCCCCACACCACCGTGATACTCCCTGGTATTGGTACCCCCTGGGGGACACACAGGGACATGCACACGCCTGGCAAGCACACCCCACATGCCATGTTGCGAAATGAAACCTTGGGACACGTTGAACATGGCAACAACAGAGATGTATTTACAATAGTGGGGGGGTTACATATGCATGCTGTGTGCTTCCAAGGGCCCTGGCCCTACCGGCCCCTATGCCACCAGTGTTGTCAGCCCTGGGGAACAGGATTCCAGAGGGTGATGGAGACGTGGGTCCAGTTGCCTCTCACACCCCTTGGGGGCCGCCCTGGCCGGGTGGCTGGTCAGCTGCGCCTGCTGTATGTCGCACAGCATGCGCAGCTGGTCAGCCACCATGCCCATGGCCACTGCCATCTGGCCCACAGCTTGGCAATGCTCCTGCAGGGCATATGCCTGTGCCTGCATCGCCGCAGCCATGTAGAGGCCACACATGCACCAACACAGCCTGTGCAGCCTGCCATGTGCAGCCTGCCATCACATGCTTATGTGTGCAGGCTCTGCGCCCTGACGGGGTATGTCACTGGTGCTGTGGGGCAGATGGCCGCTGCCCCCAGCACCCTGTGATGGCATGTGCCGCTGTCAGCTGGCCACGCCTTCATGGCTGCCCCCACCCCCACACTCGCCTCATCCCCATCTCCCTCCCTGCCCTCCCACCCCCACCTCACCCCCCTCTTTCCATCCCCACGCCCCCTCCCCCTTCCTTCTCCCAGCCACCCCTCCCCACACCCCTCCTCCCCCTCCCCTCCCCTCCCCACCTCCCCCCCTGGGCCCACACCAGTCCTGAGTGTCTGCATGGCATGGGACGCTGTCACGTGGCCGTTCCCAGGGCACTTCCACCTGGTACCCCTTCGCACCCCACAGTGGGAGTACATCCCTGCTCCTCAGATGTGTGCCCCGGACCACCCACAGAGGGTATACATACCATCCCCCCCTGCCCACCTGGTGGGCAGCCACACCTCAGTGTACCACGTCCCCACTCTTGCCTCTGTGACCCATCCCCCTGTCCCACCACTTGGGGTCCACCTTTCCCCCCTGCGGCCAGCCAGGGGGACCAGCACATCTGCTCTCCATTCAGACCCCATAACCATATCTGCCCCATCCTCTGTGGCCCGTAAGTGTCCGGCACTGCTACTGCTCGGCACCTCCACCCTCCTTGCCCCCTTGCTCCCCCGCCCCATGCCTATGTGCATTGTCATGCCCCCTCTGTGGTGTCCCACCATGCACCATTGTCTGTACCCCTGCCACCAATATCACACCTGACCTTGTCCATCTCTCTCCTGTCCATCATGGTGTCCATGGCAGCCCCCACCCCCAGCATACTGAGGCTCTGCAAGGAGGCCTGGGGCATCCTGGGGCTGCGACAGCCCTGTGATACTGTAACAGGTGAAGGTACTTTAGCACCAGAATGGCTAACAGGGCTCTACAAGGAGGTCTGGGGCATCCTGGGGCTTAGACAGCCCTGTGAAACTCAACCAGGAGCAGGTACCTCAGCACCAGGATGGATAACAGGGCTCTGCATTGAGACCTGGGGCATCCTGGGGCTGAGGGAGCCCTGTGAAAGTAAACCTGAGGCAGGTACCTCAACACCAGGAAGGGTAACAGGGCTCTGTAATGTGGCCCTAGGCATCCTGGTGATGGGGAATATTTGTGAGCCTGCAGAAGGGACAGGTACCTCAGCACCTGGGTGATTCAGTCACCTTTCTTGGCCATTCTCACATCTCTTGGGAGACAATGTTCTGATGGGATATTCCTATTATATGGTATATCATACATGATCAGAGCAGGCGGCAGATCACTGTTAGCTGCTATTGCATATGGTGGCTACAGTTTCCTGATATATACCACATCGTAGTCCAGATGCAGGATGTGGTTGAATTACTTCGAGTAAGCCTTCAAAGGGTTGACAGACCTCTGTGATACTGGCTGCTGCATCCTGCAGATCAAGCAGACCTGCACACATCAACTGTGAGGCCTACCATTATCCCTGATTGCCCCACATACACATCCTGTTCCATTGCTGTGCATGTCTGATATGTCTGTTGGTTGCTGAATATTGGTTTGTACTGCTAGGTTAGTGTGCCTATCCCCATGCACTTACCTCATGTGGGTAGTCTGCAGTGTGATTGTAGCGCTTGGTGAGGGGCACCCATGACCTTCTCACCATGTGGGATGAGCCAGGGAACAGACGCTCTTGGCGCAGACAGATGAGCACTGCCAGCAGGTGCAGGTCTGCATCTGTGAACACAGGCTTCCTTGACCTGGCAGCCATGCTGTCTGCTGTGTGCTCAATGCTCCAATGACACAGTGACGGCACAGCTGCGCATTGCGTGCCCCGCATGTACTGCCGTGCATCCACCGCATGCGCATACTGCCGTGCATGCACGCACACACGCATACCCCCGCGCATACACACATTGGAGACATTTTTGACATTTGTTGGTTTCAGGCATTCTGTAATGTATCTCGTCACGGCTGTTATTTGTGGGTGGGACATGCCAGATTTGCATCCGTTTGCCATTGTTGTATCCTCTTCTGTCATTTGAGGTTGACATTACACCCTTTCCAGACATATTGCAAAACTCCAGCCTCATTATGGCACTGTAGCGCACTCCTTTGGCAACAGGGGTGGGGGGGAGGCTTGACGAATGCAGGAATTGCCAAGGTGTTTTTTTCTATAGATATAATATATATATATATATTGTCCTACCCCCGCCTAGGGCCGGTGGCTCAAGGGCAAGGGTGACCTCTATTTTGTCTTCAAGTAATGTCCTTGGCTAATGTGCCAGCAAGGGATGCTGGGACTTGTAGTCTTGGTTACTATCCAACAAAAGTGTTGTGGCATGAGGTTCAGTCAAACAGATAAATTTATTTGGGTTTTTCCCTTTCACATAGAGTTCACAGCTCAAAATATGGCATGGATTATTTTCTCCCAAAATAATAGGAAAAACAGGAGCAATTAAAGTTGAGAAATAAAGCATAGGTAGACTGTTTCATTCACAGCAAACGCTTAGGCAGAGTTAATTGTTTCAGCACAATGTCCTTCTTTCAGAGAGTCAGAAGCAGCTTTGCATTCCTCTCATGCAAAGGTTGTTTAACGTAAGTCCAGGTGGTCTCACAAAAAGAGCAATCCATTTCACAAACGTCATTCATATCAGGAGTTTCTTCTACATCAATTATCATCTCCTCACAATGTCCATTATCATTCTGCTCTAGGGAACTTTTAAAACCAGAATTAGACTGAAGGTTACTAAGAACTTCCTGCAGCTGTTCTATAAACTGTTCCCTCTGGTTTGCGGTCACTTTGTCTAAAGCAGGAAACTGATTCCTTCGTAAGCTTTTAACTACAGACTTTAAATCTGTCTCATAACACTTACTTGGAATGTTTCTGGTTCTGACTGGAGTTGGTTTCACAGCAGTGCTATCTTGGCTTTTGTTAGCACTGGTCTTTAACTGCTGTATAATATCTTCAGCATATCTCTTGCTAGGGATTATAGCAGATGTACCTTTCTCACGTGCAATGCCCTCTCTGCAATCAGAGCTCTCTCCCCGTGTGAAGGTAAACTTCTCTACCTTTTCCTTGGGTAGCTTTAGCAGAGGTTTTGGGCTTGCTTCCAGTGTTCCTGGAGTATAGGAAACAGACCTTCCAGAATCCTTCTTAGCTTGTTCTGGGTTCCATAGCTTTCCTTGTTCAGCTGGCTTCCCCAGCTTCCTTTCTTGCTGCCTTTTCTGCTGCTTCTTCCCTCTCTGCTGCTCTCCTCCACTGAACTCTGAGGCAGGTTTAAAACGGCTTTCCTCAGCAGCCACACCCTTCTGGCTGCTCATGTGAAACTCATTAGGGCTCCACTCAGCTCCTACGTCACTGCTATGACCGGGCTCAGTTCTAGCTAGAAGCTTGAGGTTTCCATGGGAACCTTGTTTGCCTTTACTCTTAAAGGTATATTGCTCATTTCCTTCCCATTGCATTCGCTCTACAGAGCTGTCATTATCACAATATATATATATATATATATATTTATCTATCTCACATGCTGCCTCTCATGATACCAGTGTGGTTTACATTTCACAAACTTATATTACATTGCACAGGGCATTGTGACTCAGGGAAAACTATTTTTACAGGGAACATAGGCAATGTTAGGTTAGGTGGCTTGCACATGACCACGGGGGGGCACCTGTGCGACTAGGGACCCCAGGCCTTCCAGCACATGGTTGTTGTCATTTGGTGAGATTTGACCCTGCAACCTTCCAGCTTGGGGGTAACTTGCCACAGACACTAGGCCACCTCTCCAATGACACATACTGATGAAACATTGGGCTGAAGATGGTGCGGATCCATGTCCCCCAGTGGGAGCAGTGGTAGCAGGATATCTACAATGCTGGGTCAACAGCGCAGTGGTGGTACAATGCACATCGGTCACAGGCAAGACACGCACGCAGATGAGCAATGCGGGACAGGGTACCAGCACAGGACTTTGGGTGACACCCTGCACAGCCAGACAGGACTCTACAGAGCTGCCAGATGCAGATAGCTGGACAGGGGGGAGTTTGGCATCTGTCGTGTGGTTATTATGGCCTGGCAGCATGGCTCTGCATGGATACGCTTGTTGCAGCATGCAAAACATCAGAGTTGGGCAGCCATGAGGGGGAAAACAACGTGGAGTCACCACACAGTCACTGTTTGCAACATCAGTGTACTAAAGAGTGTTCTATACCTCTATTGCCTGTTGTACAGCAGTGGCTGGTTACTGATTGTGTGCAGGTCAATGCAGAAACCATCTGCTCTGTGCACCAGGATAGGTTTAAAGCACCAGCACCCATGATGCATTGCACATGTGAAACAGTGGTCTAAGGCTGTTCACCATTTGGAGTCTGTGCCTCTCCATTACCACAGCTTGTTTGGATGGCCTGCCGTTCGTGATACTGACACGGACTGACTACAGACCCCTCCATTGTGCAGGTTCTGTGTTCACCTTGAGGGTAATGATGTGTGCACAGAACTAGGTCCACAGTACATGTGATGCAAGAGATAGGTCCTGCTGCACATCACTGTCATTGGCAGTGTGTGCAGGTGTTCATCGCAGTGTAAGCGATGTTACCTCGGTGACCATCTGGATTCTGCAGTCACATGTGGCTCTCTGAAATCAGACACTGCCCAGATCTGTGCATACCCAGTGTTAAGTTCAGGCTGCCATTGACACCTGTTAGTAGGGCGGGGAGGTGTCTGGGCATGCATGGGGGTTTATGTCACACTGACCCCCCCTATTGCTCAGGGTGGTATACACTGTATGCCCCTCCCCACTCACGGGGGGGGGGGAAGCAGGGGAACTTGTGCCTGGGCACGGGGGACTGCCTATGGGTGCAGCAAACCCAGACATGATGGGGGAGGATAACCCTCCCGGGGCTGGTGCATATAACCCATACCTTTGACTGGGCCATTGGCAGATGTGCAATACTGTGTCTCTTTGTCTGTAAGTCCTCACGTGCTACAGCCTGCCATGCACCAGCGGACAACACTGTCATTCTGCACCTGCAGCAGCATACAGTGTGTTGTAACCATGCACTGATTACCTCCAGACAGTCCACTGGCCACTCCCTGGGACATGCTCACAGAGGACACATGTGCACCCAACTGAAGGGTGTGCAGCATACACACACACACACCACACAGGTATGTCGGTGATTAGGCCACAGAACAGGGATCACACAGGTATCACTGATGAGAGCTAGCATAGAGCACTACGGGGTATTCTGGACATGCCATGGTCACTGCTAAGTCAGGGCGAGACTGACCTTCCAGCATGACATGATGTGGCCACCTTGTACATGCAGGTGGTGTTCACACACTGGTGTGTCCCAGCCATTGTCCTACTCGATGTGCAGATGCAGCCTGGCTACCTCACCCTCTCTGGGACATACTCACAATATCTTGCTCCTCATTATTCACATTTGCAGGGTAACACTTTCAACAGTTGGACAATGTGGGCCCAGAGCCTTGTGGGCAGCCACAGAGGCCAATGGTTTGACATACACACACACACACACACTCCTACTGCAGCACTGTGAAGTTCTCACGGTGTTTGGCAAGCCTGCCCACCACAACGCAGATATTTTTGAACTGTGCAGGGGGTGGTGGTACTGCGGTGATGGTACCTGCAACTCCAGCCTGGACCCAACAGCCTTACTCTACCTGTGGTTTTGAATGGTGGTACCTGTGTGAGTGGGCTTTGTACCAGTGTTGTCTGCTGTTGTGGGGATTGCACTGTTGGATATTGTATCTACCTCGTAGGGTAAAATGTGGTGATATGCTCTGCAGGGTCTGCATCTGTGACCTGACTCTATGCCCCTCTGCTCTGGGACACACTCACTGTGTGTACTACACCTCAGTGTTGCCACTGATGCACGGCAGTCCATGGAGCTACCTTTACTTCTCCTCAGCCAGACCTTTGCTGTTTTTATGTTGTATGTCCATGTTTGGATAACATGTGGTGATGTGCTCTGTGGGGTCCGCAGCTGTAACAGGATCCTGTGACCTTCTGCTCCAGGTTATATTGGCTGTGTGTACTGCACCACAGTGTTGCCACAGGGACACAGAGGTCCATAGGCTACCTTTACTTTTCCTCCCTCAGACCTTTGCTGTTTTTCTGTTCTGTGTACATAGTCTGGTAAAATAGTGGGCTGTGCTCTTTCAGGTCCACTGCTGGGAACTGAACCTTTGACCTTCTTCCCCCAGTTACATTGGCTGTGTGTACTGCACCACAGTGCTGCCACAGAGACACAGAGGTCCATAGGCTACCTTTACTTTTCTTCCCTCAGACCTTTGCTGTTTTTCTGTTGTATGTACATAGTCAGGTAAAATAGTGGGATGTGCTCTGTCGGATCCACAACTCCCACATGAACCTGTGACCTTCTGCTCTGCGTTACTCTGGCTGTGTGTACTACACCACTGTGTTGTCACAGGGACACAGCAGTCTCTGGGTCTACCTTCACGTCTCCTCAGCCAGGCCTTTTCTGTTGCACTGTGCACCACATACTGGTACAGGGTATGGCCTGGGTCCACTGCAGGTGGGTGGCACTGCTTCCTCCACACAGACACCCCCACCCTGGCCTGCTACCATGCCCATATGCTGTTGGTGCCGGTGTTGCACTCTCCCAGGCCATACAGAGTGCCGGTAGGCGGCTGCTTCTGGTGTGGGTTCCGGGCTGGGATGGCTACATCGACATCCACGCTTCCCCCGGGCATGGCCTGTCAATGTTTTGTGCCCTGTGGGGTATCTGCTGGGTAATGTCCCCTGGATGGAGCACTGTGGGACACAAACACATGGGCATGTCGGACCTCGGTCAAGTTGCTGTCTTGCTGTTTTCCCTTTTCTGCGTTCATATGTGCCACCTTGGCGACAGCCTAGTCCACCCTGTGCCCCAGACAAGCCCACTGCACGTACAGCCTGTGGCCCCCTATGCCCCAGTTGCACCATTGCCATAGTAGCCTTTCATACCTGAGCACTATGCTATTGCTGCACATGTGCACTACTATCACCTTTAAATGGTCTCTCTGCCTTTGCTACACATTTCTGACCTAAGTGGTTTCTCTCTCCTGCAAATGTGCCTCTAACGCCAGGTTTTCAGTTGCGTTAAGATTCAGCCCTTAATTTCTCCTCGTTAGTGTGAAAGGGGCCTCTCCCCGCCCATTCCCCACTCATTGACCCCTTCTCTCCACCCTCTTTCCACCCTTTTCTGCACTTACCGCGGCCGGGAACGTTAAGGCACGTTATGTAACGTTAAGGTGCGTTAATGTTACAGAACATAACATTAAGGCGCATTAGCGTTACATAACGCGCCTTAACGTAGCTGCTGCTACGTTACCGCAGTTTAGTAAACATATCCCTTAGTTAGGTTGTTAGACTCTGTGGTGGGTTGTCAACTTCGCTGCTATCTTGATGCCAGGACTGTACCAAGCTAGAAATGCGCACTGTGTGACTTACAAATCTGGTGTTCCTCTCCACCCAGCCATGTGTAGTAACTCACTCTTTCTGAGCTTCCTGGAAGCCCAGTGATGATATCAGAGCCCCTTCTGTTCTTGCACCCTGTGCGGCCGCACCACTCATACCAGTCCTTGGTACAGCCCTGCTTGATGGAGGCATTGTTATCATCTTTGTGTCATGAAGTAAAATTAATATTAGACAAGGGGAATCAGATATTTTTCTGAATATTGATATTTCAGCAGCATTTTTGACACAATAGATCGTGACTTGAAGTTAGGAATACTGAGTAGTGTGATGAGGAAGGCACTGGTGAGCCTGCAGAGTTAGAGAAAATCAGTGATTGTACCTTTAAAAACATTCCAGCAGTGCACAGGCTTCAGAGCAAGCTTAGAGTTTCTGAGGCTAGGCTGCCACACCCAAGCTCTGCTGACGGAGTAGCAAGCTTGGAGCATGATTATGAACACCTGTTAAGGCAGAGAGAAACGCTGCCCAGGAAGCACCTTTATAAACCCTGCTTAGGGAAAAAAAAAAAGGGGAGAAGAGCTGCTCAGGAGGAAAAGATTGCTCAGAAGGGAAGAGCAGAGCAAGCAAACACTCAAGGAGAGAGTCCAGGAAGACAGAGTCAGAGACGGACACAGAGCAGGACAGGAAATTGAGCTGGAAGTTCCCAGAAAGAAAGTTCCAAGCAGAGGAAAGAAGAAGGACCTGGAAAGAGTCTGACACAAGGGAAACCAGGCAAGAGCTGCTCAGATGGAGAGAGCAGGGCAGGTTCCAAACTTCTGTTCCTGACCAAGAGGTTCACAACACTCAGAGGGGGGTCCCTAGGTTTCAAACCAGGAGACAGAAGAACCCAGCCTCCAACAGAGAGCTGTGGTTAAACCTCAGAAAGGAACTGGGGCAAGAGAACCAAAGAAAGATATCCAGTAATACAGTTCTCCATATCCCTTACCGGGTAGAGAAGTCCTGGAGGGAGTTACAGGAATCCTCAGCAAGAATTCCACCAGAGGCAGGTCATGAGGGCTCAGTGCAGGATATTATAATTCCAGAGCAGGAAGAAATGCAAGTGGAGTATAATGAACCAGACCCCTTGATTACTGAACTGCCAATGGACTGTCCTTTGTGTCGTGCAGAGGCTACTGAATCCTTGGTTAAGGAGTAGCAGCCTGAGTAAATGCTTTTGGGAAAAAGCACTACCAAGAAAACTTAACCTTGCTAAGGTAGGAACCAGGTTAAGTAAGACAAGCTTGCACAGCACTGTGTATTATCTCACTAAGGGAGCCGAAAGACATTCTTTACTTTGCTGAACCTAAGAAGCTGTACTTTTGATTTGCCTGTTTTGATTGATGAAACGTCTGCGTCTGTTTAATGCCTTTGAGAAGTTACTCAGCTTAAGGATGTAAATATTTTCTGTACTTTTTGTCCTGGAGGAAATATCCAGATACTTTGAGTTTGAACCTTATTTGTGCATATTTTGGGGAAATAAACTGTGTCATGTTTGCCTTCACTCGATGTCTCCACAACTATCCTTTTTAAGAGGGAAACTACAACTCCCAGAGGGCACTGCTCCTGAAGGAAATAGTTTTCAAACCCTTTAAAGAGGACTAAAAATGGCAACCCTAATCCCCTAAGCACGTGGCTGGGGATAGGGACACGTGACAACTGGCGTAGTTGGATTTTTTTCACGCCTGTATCAGGATTTTTTGAAGAAAAAATCACTTCAGGATATACGCTGCCGAAATAAAACTCCAAGCTACTGAGCGGTGCGGAGGTACCCAGAGTGGAGGATCACTGTCAAGGTCAGACGAAACACCGGGAGGATCAGTGAGACCTATACCTTTTCAAGGCATGAATCTACGCCTACCTCAGGTAACGGGTAATTAGGTGTGAGATAAAAGAGATCTGAGTACAAAAGGTGCAAGAATCCATGTGCTGAACTTACTGAAACTTGCAGTAGTGGGTGGTATCGCACTTGGTTTTGTTTGTCTCTTCCTTTTTCCCTACAGAAGCCGCTGCAATGGAGCAGGGGGACGTACTGAAGTGGATGGCATCCCAATTTGAAAAACAGAGGGAAATGGCATATCTGGCTCAGTAACAAGCTGCTGCCACACTACGTGCACAGCAGAAGCCGATATTAGAACTGATAGAGGCGTGGCTGGCTAAGCAGAAAACGACAGAGGAAGCAGCACCAGCTCCTCCAGGTTTTGCAGAGACACACACTATCTGTGGGATAGAACCACAAACTGGTGGGACACTTACCTTTGGGAAACTGTCTGAAAATGATGATTTAGATGACTTTTTAGAGTCTTTTGATCAGGTTGTGCACACTGTGGGATGGCCTAAAGAGCAATGGGCTGTACGCCTGGCAACAACTCTCACTGGAGAGGCGTTGTCGGCATACAGAGCCATGCCTGCAGCGCTTGCTACAAATTATGAGGAATTAAAAAAGGCTATCAGAGATCGCCTAGGTCTAACCCCGATGGTCTACCATCGCATGTTAAGAGAGACCAAGTTAAATGTTGGTGAGACACCAAAAGCTCTCTGTCAAAGGATCAGAAGATTGGTAATGAAATGGTTGACACCAGAAGGGAAAACACTAGAAACAGTCTTAGATACTATTGTATTAGAACAATTTATGACCGCAGTTCCAGAGGAGGTTAAAACCTTTCTGATCTTGCAAAACTGCCAGACTACGGAGGAAGCCAACCAGCTGACTGAGCGCTATCTGGAAGCACAGTTGGCCGGTCATACAAAAGTGGGCACTCCAAAATTGGCAGCCAAGGCTAGTTTTGAAACAGCAGAAAGGAGGCCAAGGTCAATGAGTGAATGCAAAAAATTTTGTATACCCTTGCAGAAAAGTAACTGTGAGAAAAGAAAATGTTTCAGATGTGGTAATATAGGACACCTACAAAAACAATGTAAGGCACGAATAGCACTGATGACTGCTATTGAGAAAGATACAAGGGAGGGTTTCCTCTTGAATGTAGACGTTCAAGACGTTGACTCAAAAGCTTTACTTGACTCCGGCGCCGACCAGAGCATGATTTCTAAGAAACTCTGGCAAGCCATAGAATCTTAGAGTGAGGCAGTCCCGAGCAGACCTGAGGGAAAAGTCAGGATTAGATGTATCCACGGGGCATCATCTTTTTATCCTATGTATAATCTGGTAGTAAAAGGTTAGGGATACAAAAGAAAATCCTGATAGCTGTAGTCCCAAGGTTGCCACATGACCTGGTGTTGGGCAGGGATTGGCCCCAATTCCAAAAGGGATTGGAAAAGGGCTTACAGAAAAAGGTGGGTCTAGTCTCTACACGCTCTGGATAAGAAGGACTACAACCCAGAAGCAGAGGCCATGGTAACTATGGTTCCTAATCTGCTCTTTGCGAAATCTCAAAAGACGGATCAAAACCCAAGGAAACCACCTCTGAAGAGCGAGTCTACAAGTAAGCCAAAATTTGTGTTAAAATTTTGTAAAATGTCCAAAAGGGCGCAGAGTCCGCGAAAAGCTTCATCCCAGGCAGCTGGTTATGACCTATGCAGTGCAGTGGAACAACTAATTCCTAAACACGGAAGGGCTTTAGTTGACACTGACCTTAAAATGGAAATGCCCATAGGATGTTATGGACGCATTGCACCACGATCTGGGTTAGCTTTAAAACACTTTATAGACGTGGGTGCAGGTGTGGTTGACCCGGACTATAGGGGGGCAATTAAAGTGTTGCTTTTCAACTTTGGAGAAGAAGACTTTGTTGTCAAGGTGGGGGATCGCGTTGCGCAACTCATCTGCGAAAGAGTTGGATTTCCTACCTTAGAAGAAGTATCCATGGTGACCCCTACAGGTCGAGGAACCGGAGGGTTCGGATCGACCGGTCAAACAGACATAAAGGGATTGTCTGCTACTTGTGAGGAAAAAGTAGAGGAAGACTTGGGCCCACAACTAGCAGAATGCAGAGCCACTCCCGAACCCAGGATAAGTGAAGAGCTTTCCCCGATCCAAAGACAAGAACTGGCCAGAGTACTGGAAAAGTTTGCTGACGTCCTAACACCCATTCCTGGAGAGACCGAATTAGTGGCTCACAAAATAATAACTCCACCTGGTAAAGTGATCAGGCAAAGGCCCTATCGGCTACCTGAGGCCAGGAAGCAAGAAGTAGTGGCTGAGGTACAGGAAATGTTAGAAATGGGGATTATTGAAGAATCCCAGAGTCCCTGGTGTAGCACCATTGTCCTGGTGCCCAAGCCGGATGGCACGCTGTGGTTTTGTATCGATTTTAGGCAAGTGAATGCCATATCAATGTTCAATGCGTATCCGATGCCACGCATTGAGGAACTGCTGGATCGCTTGGGGCAGGCAAAATTCCTGACCACACTTGACATGACTAAAGGATACTGGCAAATTCCTTTAACAAGAGAGTCGCGTCCGAAGACGGCCTTTAGTACACCAATCGGGCTTTTTCAGTTCCAAAGAATGCCCTTTGGACTACATAGCGCGGCAGCAACCTGTCAGAGGTTGATAGACCTGGTATTACGTCCACATCAGGAATATGCCGTTGCTTACATGGACGACATTATCATCCACAGCTCCAGTTGGGACCAACATTTGACCCGAGTAGAAGCGGTTCTGCGGGCAATGAGACGAGCTGGCCTGACGTTGAATCCAGGAAAGTGTATGTTTGCTGGACAGGAAGTTAAATATCTTGGACACCTAGTGGGACGAGGTACGGTCAGTCCTCTATTGAACAAAATAGAAAGTATCAAGAACTTTCCAAGGCCAGTAAATAAAAATAGTTAAGAGGGTTCCTAGGTCTCATAGGATACTACAGGCGATGTATTCCTCATTTCGCTGAAGAGAGTGCCGTGTTCATGGACATGTTAAAGAAAAATGCCCCAAACCAACTAAGATGGACCCTTGAGGCGAAGGAGGCATTTATGCTATTAAAGGGGAAGCTATGTAAAGCGCCAGTATTATGTGGCGTAGACTTTGGACAACAATTTATTGTTCAAACAGATGCCTCAGAAACAGGATTAGGAGCTGTTCTTTCACAGAAGCACGAGGGAACAGAGCATCCGATCATGTTCCTGAGTAAAAAAACTCTCTCCGGCCAAGCAAAAGTATTTGAACATCGAAAGAGAATGCCTAACCATTAAGTGGGCGGTCAAATCCCTCAAGTTCTACCTGACCGGAAGAAGATTTTTGTTGGTCACGGACCATGCGCCCCTAAAATGGCTGAACCAAATGAAAAACCACAATAGCCGGTTGACCCGTTGGTACATGGAATTACAGGCCTTTGACTTTAGGATTGAGCATAGAGCGGGAAAGATGCACCAGAATGCTGATGCCCTGTCCAGAATTACGAGCTGCGCGGGTGAAAAATCGCCAGCCCGAAATATCTTAAAGGGGGGGATATGTGATGAGGAAGGCACTGGTGAGCCTGCAGAGTTAGAGAAAATCAGTGATTGTACCTTTAAAAACATTCCAGCAGTGCACAGGCTTCAGAGCAAGCTTAGAGTTTCTGAGGCTAGGCTGCCACACCCAAGCTCTGCTGACGGAGTAGCAGGCTTGGAGCATGATTATGAGCACCTGTTAAGGCAGAGAGAAACGCTGCCCAGGAAGCACCTTTATAAACCCTGCTTAGGGAAAAGCAAAGGGGAGAAGAGCTGCTCAGGAGGAAAAGGTTGCTCAGAAGGGAAGAGCAGAGCAAACAAACACTCAAGGAGAGAGTCCAGGAAGACAGTCAGAGAGGGACTCAGAGCAGGACTGGAAATTGAGCTGAAAGTTCCAAGCAGAGGAAAGAAGAATGACCTGGAAAGAGTCTGGCACAAGGGAAACCAGGCAAGAGCTGCTCAGACGGAGAGAGCAGGGCAGGTTCCAAACTTCTGTTCCTGACCAAGAGGTTCACAACACTCAGAGGGGGGTCCCTAGGTTTCAAACCAGGAGGCAGAAGAACCCAGCCTCCAACAGAAAGCCATGGTTAAACCTCAGAGAGGAACTGGGGCAAGAGAACCAAAGAAAGATATCCAGTAATACAGTTCTCCATATCCCTTACCGGGTAGAGAAGTCCTGGAGGGAGTTACAGGAATCCTCAGCAAGAATTCCACCAGAGGCAGGTCATGAGGGCTCAGTGCAGGATATTATAATTCCAGAGCAGGAGGAAATGCAAGTGGAGTATAATGAACCAGACCCCTTGATTACTGAACTGCCAATGGACTGTTCTTTGTGTCGTGCAGAGGCTACTGAATCCTTGGTTAGGGAGGAGTGGTCTAGTGGTTAGGACAAGTTAGTTCAGGCCAGAGGGCTGGGGGTTCAAGTCCCACCTGGGGACAGCAATCTCAGGCCAGAGGGACTGGGATTTCTAGTCCTATAGGCTCTCCTTGTGGTCTTGGGCAAGCCACTTAACCCTCCATTGCCCATGTTCCCTGTAAGTATTAGCGTATGTGTCTCATATCCCCTCATGTTAAATGTATCCCCCAATTGACCGCTTTGACCCGGTGAAAAGCGGGATATAAATACAGCTAAATTTAAAAAAAAAAAAAAAGGAGTAGCAGCCTGAGTAAATGCTTTTGGGAAAAAGCACTACCAAGAAAACTTAACCTTGCTAAGGTAGGAACCAGGTTAAGTAAGACAAGCTTGCACAGCACTGTATATTATCTCACTAAGGAAGCAGAAAGACATTCTTTACTTTGCTGAACCTAAGAAGCTGTACTTTTGATTTGCCTGTTTTGATTGATGAAACGTCTGCGTCTGTTTAATGCCTTTGAGAAGTTACTCAGCTTAAGGATGTAAATATTTTCTGTACTTTTTGTCCTGGAGGAAATATCCAGATACTTTGCGTTTGAACCTTATTTGTGCATATTTTGGGGAAATAAACTGTGTCATGTTTGCCTTCACTCGATGTCTCCATGACTATCGTTTTTAAGAGGGAAACTACAACTCCCAGAGGGCACTGCTCCTGAAGGAAATAGTTTTCAAACCCTTTAAAGAGGACTAAAAATGGCAACCCTAATCCCCTAAGCACGTGGCTGGGGATAGGGACACTTGACAGTAGTTTGGGATTTCAGGGAGAATTTAAGTTGGTTTTCAGGGTGTTTGAGACACCGTACTTCAAATTAAAAGGAGGAATAAGATAATTTGGAATATGGATGGTGCGATCCCTCAGTGGTCATTGCTGTCTCTGTTCCTTTATTATTCTTTGTACATTTGGGAATTGTTTGAAAGACAGACATCTCTTTGCATTCTTGTGCAGATGATATAGTGGTACTTGTTCTTTTAGCAATCCATTAAGCACTGACGTACAGGCATATGCATTAGTTTTCACATAAATGGAAAATGTATTTTCCATTTATATGAAAACTAATTATGGGGGGCATATTCAGCGCTGCTAAAGAGGCTGGCCATTGCTGCTTTAATTTATAACCGGATATTCAGTTCCAGGCCATATCTGGCATTTAGCATGGAATATCTGGTTTGTTCATAGCATTTTAGCTATCAGCGGCGATATGGAGCCACTAACCAGCTAGCTAAAACATTTAAAGTTTGGGCAGCCTTTCAACTATCTAACTTTAGGCATTTTAGTTAGTGTTTAGCAGCTCAATATCACTGCTGACTGTTTAACTAAAGGTGCCATCCCCACTGCATCCCTGGAACACCCCAACATGGTAGGGTTTTATCCCAGGTAGGAGGGGATATTCAGTACCACTAACCATATTAATGCCATTGAATATCCTGATGGCTGCATTTTAGCTGGTTAGCAGGTCTGCCCCCTGTGATTTGGGGTTTTGTCCTGGTATCAACTAACCAAGTACATATGATTGGGAAATTTTCGCAAATTGCCATTGGTGAACTTCGTTTTCATTGTGCATGCATGCATGTCCAGATACACTGGAGCCAATCTGGGAGGGGGAGGAGGTCATGGAGGGGTCACCAGCTGTTGTTGCCTTGGTCATTCTGTTGTCATTGTTTTCGTGGTTTGCCTAACTGCTGCTCTTCGACCCTTCCCTGCTGAAATGGGTGTTTCATGCATCATTCTAAATGTGTGACTCTGAGACCAGTGTGTTTTGACTTTTTCTGGGCCATATTTCATCTTCCTCCCACTTTGCAGCTTTGTTGGCACACTGCATAGGCTTGTAATTGTATAACTTTCACCCTCTTTAAATGCCATACCAATTTTTCACCTAGCAGCATGGTTCTGCTACCAGTGTACTTTGGCTTTTTCTGGGCCACTCCTGCTTTGCAACTTTGTGAGTGTCTTGGCATGCTCAGTCACTCACTTTGGAATGCAGATCCTAAGATCAGGAGAGACTGAACTGGAGCAATGAGAGGAAACTACCAGTCACTTCCATCTGCAAGCCTTGAGATCTTTTCAAATGACTATTACTGTACTTGTTTGGAGGTGCTAGCAAGGGAGCACAGGTACTTTTAAACCCTTGAATGAAGAATGGTAGAGAAGCTCTGACAGAGGAAATGGACTCCTGCCTAGTCAGCCTGATACTCATAGGCTATCATGGGATGGCAAATTGTCACCGTCCTCCAGTACTGTACTCGTCAACTATCGTTCTTCAGTCACAGGTATTGGTCTTTTATTAAAAGGGTTCCCAGCCTATCTTGCTGCTGCATTAACACAAGAACATAAGAATATAAGATATGCCATACTGGGTTAGACCAAGGTCCATCAAGCCCAGTATCCTGTTTCCAACAGTGGCCAATCTAGGTCATACGTACCTAGCAGTTTCCCCAAAAGACACAGGTTCCACAATGCTTGTACTGGGTCAAGCATTGATATCCTGGGTCCCTTCTTAATAATGGTTTATGGACCTTTCCTCCAGGAACTTGTCCAAACCTGTTTTTAAACCCAGCTACACTAACAGCCTTTACTACATCCTCTGGTAACAAATTCCAGAGTTTGATTACACGTTGAGCGAAAAAATAGTTTACCCTGTAGCTTCATTACTTGTCCCCTAGTCTTTCTATATTCTAATAACGTAAACAATCGATCTATGTTTACCCGTTCCATTCCATTCATTAATTTATAGACTTCTATCATATCTCCCCTCAGCCGTCTCTTTTCCAGGTTAAAGAGCCCTAACCGTTTTAGCCTTTCTTCATAGGAGTATCCTTCCATCCCCTTTACCATTTTGGTGGCTCTTCTCTGAACCTTTTCTAATAATGCTATGTCCTTTTTAAGATACAGCATCCAGAATTGCACACAATATTCAAGGTGCAGTCTCACCATGGAACGATATAGCGGCATTATAATATCTTTTGTTTTATTTTTCATTCCTTTCCTTATGATACCTAGCATTCTATTTGCTCTCTTGGCCGCCGCTGTACAATGGGCCGAGGGTTTTAAGATGCTATCCACAATGACACCTAAATCTTTTTCCTGGGTGGTGGTTCCTAATGTGGAACCTTGCATCGTGTAACCATAGTTTGGGTTGTTCTTCCCTAGGTGCATAACTTTGCACTTGTCCACATTAAATTTCATCTGCCATTTTGATGCCCAATCTTCTAATTTATCAAGATCCTCTTGCAATTTTCCACAATCCTCTTGGGTTTTAACAACTTTAAATAGTTTTGTGTCATCTGCAAAATTGATAACCTCACTCATTATTCCCTTTTCCAGGTCATTTATGAATATGTCAAAAAGCAGCGGACCCAGCACAGATCCCTGGGGTACACCACTATTCACCTTTCTCCCTTGGGAAAAATTGCCATTTAGCTCTACCCTCTGCTTTCTATCTTTTAACCAGCTCCTGAGTCGTTTGGCTCTTTTTTCCATTGATCTTCCTCAGCTCTTCTGGGCTATCGCTGCCAGTGCTGGAGCCCCACTCCCACTGCTTTTGGGGCCTTTGCCAAGGTACATCCTCTTATTCTTCTTTACATCCCTAAGCATTTCATCTAAAAGTCCATCAAAGTCCTCAGTGGCAGGACTCTAACTTCAGGCATATAGCTTAGCCAAACTCACCCCACTCCTACAGCTTGGACGCAGGCCATCCCTTCTGCTGTTGTGTTGGCTCTCCTCTGCTGTTTTGGGGCCTTTCAAGCAATCTGGGTGCTGTGCTGTGCTAGTCCTCCTTGCATCATTAAGGGTCTTCCACCCAATATGATGCTTTCCTGTGACGGGCTTCCTGGCATAATTTAGAGCCTTCCAGCCAGTCTACATAGATACTGTGCTGTGCTGGTCTTCCTGGTATAATTTAGGACCTAGTTCTAAATTATAGTGTATTATAGTATCTCCATCACATTCTCCACTTCTTAGAAGTCTCATATTAAGGCTATAATTTTTGTTCTGGTACTAATATCAAATATTCTAGAATATTACAAAAGTCTATAGCTCTAAAGGCAGCATAGACAAATATGTAACAGCCCCAGCCCATCCACAATGCTCGGATTCACATTCAGTAAAATATTCTAGGCTGAAATACTAATCATGAAGATGAAGAAGACAATAATGAAAATGAACTGGTTCCTGAAACTGCAGAACTATTTCACAGTGATACTGAAGATGAGGACTTCAATGGCTTTCCCGATAGCAATACAGAATAAATCTGATGTAGAATGAGTTGCTATGTTTCATGCACTTTATTCAAGAGTGTTATTGGAAAGTGAAAGTGAAACAGAATAAATCAGTTTTAAAAAAACAGCAGTGTTGTCTTGCGCTTTATTCATAGAACTCACGATTGATATAGCGGGGTGACTTCTACTATGATTTTCCTTTGCAAAATGCCTCATTTTGGCCTCTGTGACTTATACTCAGGAGCGACTTATAATTCGAGAAATACGGTAAACAGGAGGCCTAAAATTGTCCAATGTTATATTGAGCAGCAGATTTAACTGGCTACGGGTTGCTTTATGTCTGGATAATGTTGCCCAGAAAACTTTATCTGGATAATTTTCATGCCCATTGCCGTGCTGAACATTGCCCCCTATATATCCAATTGAACTGCTACATCCCTTATACTACTTTTTCAAAGAAAGATTTTATAGGTGTTAAATAAGGCAGCACTGCAGTTCAGTGGCAGTCATAAAAGCCAAATGTACTCTTTCCTCTCACCAACTAAATATAGTCAAGAGCACTAAAAGTAGTGTAAATGGTATTTATGCATCTCTTTAAATTAGTCTGTAGAGACAGATCCATGCCCAGAACTCAAGTCCAAGATGACGCAGAATCCTGCATAAAGGGTCTAAATAAATAGTCAATAGGGCATTACTGGAGTGTCTATTTTTGCCCATTTCATACAAGGCATGAATAGTACAGGTTATAAAGACCACTTTTGTCAGGATATTCTTTGATTAACAATGGCCGAATTTTGGTCTTCTGCTAATTAATCTTTATTTACCTAAAGAGACCTGTTTGTGAACCTGAAGACCATAGGTGAGTACTTCAGCATTTAATCATTCCCCCTTTATGTATAAAAGTAAATAAGCTATTACAGTATGTATAAGGAAAACACATGGCTGCTAAGGAGCTGAAGCATACTAACATGTACTGTATATTCATTCATTTCCTACCAGCTCCTCTATGTCCTAGTGATGATTATTGGAGTTAGAATGAGTGGTCACAGAGCTGGCACAAGTCGTTGCATCCTGCTATGAATCAATCACATCCGATCACACCTGATTAACATGGACTTAGGAACTGCTGAAGAGAAAATCTCCAGTTACAATGTCATGCAATAATTAATCAAGTGCAAAAGAAGCCAAGAGGAAAAAACAACAGATACCTCTAAATGATTAAAGGTCCCTGTGCTCCGAGAAGCAAATAACATTTACTAAGACAATGTTGATTACAATGAAGGGAACACTGAAGGGTTGTGAATGTCATATTTTCTTTTTGCTTGATTAACCTAGAACATTTTTGCTGCAAGGAATCAAGCATCTATAGATATTGATTTGTGAACATTTTTTTTAATCATTGGAATTTTCCAGATATTTGTCATAGTCTTCATTTCTTCTTGATTGCCAACAAGTCTACTTTTCAGGATAACCACATGAATATTTATGCATACGGTTTGGTCTAAAACCACATCAACTCCATATTATTGTAAGAAAAAAGAAATGTATTTGTTTGTTTGGCCATTAATCTAGAAGGCCAAAGTTATTTTGCAAAAGGTTTGGTTGACATTTCTGGAACTCATAACGTTTCAGCAGTAAATAGATTTCCTCTTGCTTCAAGTGTCAGTTCAAGCACATAGAGCGTGATTCCATAACATGCAAGTCCAGTCCACAGGCACGTCTAAATGAAAAATGGGCCCTGTTTGACCCTAATTCCACATGTGCGTGTCTGGAATCAGGGGCATAGACGTGTTCGATGCGGCATGCAAAAACTCCAGAACACAGGCGAATTCCAAAAAGATGTATGGATCCGTTGCTGCCCGTCTGCGTGCGGCCACACCTCCTCAGTGAAAACATGCATCCCCAAAGTGAGATGATTTTCCTGACATACCTTGCAGCAAAACATACATGGCAGTAGGAGAGAATTGTATCTGTGCTTGCATTGGTCATCTCTGACAAGTCTGTATAATGCTATGTATGGTCCAGAAGAAATCAGAAATGGTCCTTTACACCTAAATATCACAGCATATCCCTGACAATAACTAGGGACCCTCAAATTGCACTACTAGATGCCCAAGAGCATCAGCATCTGTCTATACAAATATGTACATTTGTGAGACCTCTGATAGTGCTATGTGCCCTGTTGCATGCATTCATTCTGAGGATCCCTTATCGTTGACAGGGATATGCAGTGATATTTAGCCATAGAGAATCCTTTCTGATGTATCCTGTTCAAACACACTGGTATCTGGTCATGTTGCGATCATCCCTACGGACCAGGTAATGGCCAGGCAATGATGTCCCCCCAAAATTGCAATGGCATGGAGTCCCAGAACTACTATTCTGATCTGCGGTTCTCACCCACACATGAATCCATCCTATACTCAGCCACATACAATCACATCAACAGTCCCACTACTCGAAAGATAAGAATTGTTAGGGTGCCCTAGATAATCTCCTCTAACTGACACAGCAATTGTCAGCATAGCCAGAATAATCACCATTGCACCTCTGAATATTACTGTAGGGGTCTTTAGTAATGTGTCTTAACCATACAACCTTCCCCCACCTCTGCACTATGTTCTTTACAACTGCATATTGTGGTCTTCCAGAATGCAGACCCACTGGTTCTAAATATCGTTGTCACAGTCATTCATCTCTATGGGATGCATTGCAGAGCAGAGCCGAAAAGTTTCTAAGTCCTGGCCTTATTCCACGCTTTCACTGATATAACGTGGATGCCCATGGGGAACACACAGAATGTATATGGGCCTTTCCTGAATTATTACTAAGCATTTATAAAGTGCCACAACATATGAAGCACTGTACAAACATAAAAAGAGACAGTCCCTGCCCGTTAGAGCTCACAATCTAGTCAAGACAAAATATGAAATAAATTAGATAGTACAAATAACAATTAACAAGACAAGAATAAATGTTTATGGAGAGAACAAGAAAGGACGAGTTAGGAACAAAAAGCAATAGTGAAGAAATGGGATTTCAATTTGGATTTGAAGATGGCCAGGGAGGAGGCTTGGCGGACAGAGACAGGTAGAGAATTCCAGGGAAAGGGTGCAGCCAGTTGAAAGGAGTGAAGTCTAGAATTAGCAGTACGAGTAAAAGGCATGGATAAACAAAGACAATTAGATGAGCGGAGTAGGCGAGTGGGGGTGTAGGTAGAGAGGAGGGATGAAAGGTACTGAGGGGCAGAAGAATGAAAACATTTATAGGTTAGAAGGAGGAGTTTAAACTGGATACGGAAGCGGATGGAGAGACAGTGAAGTGACATGAGAAGAGGAGTAATGTGTGAAAAACGAGACTGACGAAAAATCAGACGAGCTGCAGAATGTTGAATAGACTGGAGAGGAAAGAAGTAGTTAGCAGGGAGGCCAGCAAGGAGAAGGTTACAGTAATCAAAGCGGGAGGTGATTAAAGAGTGGACAATCAGTTTAGTAGTGTTATCAGAGAGAAAGGGTGAATCTTGGAGTTATTGTAAAGAAAGAAACGGCATGTTTTAGCAATGTTTTGGATATGTAAAAAGGAGAGAGATGAGTCAAAGATAACACCAAGGTTCCATGCCGAAAAGACAGGAAGGATAACAGAGTTATCCACAGAGATTGAGAAAGGGGAAGGAGGAGGGGAGGCATTAAGGGGAAAGACAAGGAGTTCAGTTTTGGCCATGTTCAGCTTCAAGTGGCGGTAGGACATCCAGGAAGCAATGTCAGAGAGGCAGGCCGAGATCTTAGCTTGAATTTCAGGAGAGATAACAGGCGTAGAGAGGTAGATTTGAGAGTCGTCAGCATAGAGATGATAGTGAAAGCCATGGGAAGAGATAAGGGCACCAAGGGCATTGTATGTCTCTGCTGCTGACCACGCTCCCATTCCACTCCCTCCTGCTCATGTTCTGATATCCCCGTAGTAGCGCTATGTATGTGCAGAGCCATGGGGGTTTCAGAATACATCTACACTGCACGTCCAATGGGCTTATTCGCATTCTGCAATAACCCTATAGGTCACGATTCTATAAGGTGGATAAAGAGGCTGCACGTCCCAACAGGATGTGCAGTCCTGTTATTTGCCTTCACAGTATTCTGTCCCTCACCCCCCCCCCCCCCCGGAACAAACAGAGCCTCTGTGCATGCTGTGAAGGACGGGATGGCACAGGGCAGAGAGTGGGAGGGGCATGGGCAGGACGGACATCCAGATGTACAGAGCCAATTCCGCTCACGATCCTGTATATCCTAGGAGCATCGGGGGGGGAGGGGGGCGGCGAGAGTATTCCACCTCAGAGGTGGAATAAGTACTGGTCACACGAGCACCCTGATCAGCCGGCCAGGTCCCCTGAGGCAATGGAGGCATGCAAGGTGGATCCACGCCGCCCACTCAGATCCCTGGCTGCCCCTGTTAGGGGTCGGGGATGGGGAATCAGGGTCTCAGCAAGCAGCGGGCTGGTTGTGCCATGGGGAAGACGTTCCCACAGCAATGCAGGGGCAGCTGGGCTGGATCCTGCACCCATGGGAGCGTCTTGCTCCCACGGTGCATAATTGGATTCTAATGGGCCCGTCCAAGTCAGGGCCATCCAGATGTTCCAGACGTGTCCCTTCTAGGATCAGGTAATATTTAAATTCTACAGTCAATGTTCTTTATAAACACTGGCCACACCATTTAAATAAAATATGGATACTGAACATCAAACTGAATGAGAGTAAAATGGTCTTACTTTTTTAAGCCACTGATCACTCATGCTGATGCATTCTAGACTAGCTGATTTTAGAATGTATTGTGGTAGCCCCAAGTAGAGCATATTATAATAGTCCAGGTTATATAAGATCAACAGCTGGACTATCATCCAAAAATCCAAGTTTTCTAAATATAAGCGTAACCTTTGTGTTAATCGCAGCCTAAAAAAGACATTCCTCACTACATTCAGGACTTGGTCTCAAAATGAGAAACATGAACCTAAGATTAGCCAAAATTACCAGTCTGGTCCTCAATAGGAATAAGATGACCATTTAATGCCAAAGATGAAAGGGCAACGTAGGACACATCTTTGCAAACTATCATCGCCTCTCTTTTCTTATTATCTGCCTATCACTAAACAATGATATGAAATTTTTGCGCAATGTATGAAGAGGAGATAGGAGATGACAGAAAACTGTTCAATAATCAATCATCAGCATACAGTCTAAACTCGTCCAAGAAGACGCAGAACCTTGTAAAAGAGGTTTAAATAAATATTCAATAGAATGGGGGAGAGAACATGCCCTCAGGAAGACAGACCTGCTGGACTCTATCTGTAAGAAAGAAGGTGAACCATTGTAAGACTATCCCTGTCGCACATCCACCCCTGCCAACTGATTCAATAAAATGGTAGGAACCATTGAGTCAAAAGCCAATGAAACTTCAACAAATAAAAATAGATAAACTACTGTCTACTTTCCAAACCCCAAAGTACATAGTCAACCAGAGATATCAATAAGGTCTCTAGGTCAAGCCCCCTCTGAAAGCAGTGTTGCCAGTTATCTAAAATTAACTGATTTTCAACAAACACATCCAGATGGACACACCCCTCGTGTGCAGGCAGCCATAGGGCAGGCGGTGTTGAAGAAAAGAGTCAGCGCTGCAGGTTACAGGGGAGCCTGCGGGGAGGACATCCCTGTAGGCATGCAGTGGCACATCAAGCCATCCTTGGGCCCGATTCTTTATGCTGCGGGAATGATTTGTTTCCGCATTACAGAATCGAGTCATCATAGGCCTGTCCTGCTCGGGGCCATCCGGATGGCCTGGACGTACCCCTTTCTGAATCGTCTCACCTTTGTCTTCCTGTTTCTTCACACCTACAAAAACCTTCTTTGACTAAATCCATAGTCATGACCATATCACGTGGCATCATGCAACGCACCATGCATACATGAAGAAGGGAGGCTAGAGAAATGTACTCAGTGTAGGTGGGATCTTTAATAAAGGTCTTGATACAGTGGAGGCACACCATACAAATAGGTCCACATGACAGGATGACATGAGTGCACAGCAAATATGGAAGTTGCCAGGAAATTATGGTGGGTCTCAGGCTACCTGCCCTTATGTACACATTAAAACAGGTTGTGGAACCTTGCGGAGCACATATATAAATGGCTAAAACACAAATAAGAACTCTGGCTCCCTTCCCCTATGAAGAGACTAAAACAGGCTAGGGAGCCCAGCTGAGCACATATATATATATAGCTAAAACACAAGTAAATGTCCTTCCCCGTCCCTCCCTCCCATCCTTCCCTACATTTGCACTCCCCTTGTGCTTGGTTGCCACCTGCAGGGGAAGAAGAGAAGCAATTTAGCAGCTTGCATCGGACATTGTAACATATAGTGCAGTCTCACCTACCATTTCATTCTCCTCCACCAACACCAGGCAAACTTTGTGAGAGGGAAGCCTCCTGTGGATACTTGCAACTATGAGAGGTCCAATTCAGCAAGGTCATTGCTCAGTGGTTTAGAACAGAACATTTTCAAAACATATGCAGGACCTGAAAGAATAAACTTCAGAATTACACATATAGTTCAGGCGAATGCACTTTAATGGATTTCATCTCCTCAACTATGCATGAACTATCAGGAATGTGTGGGGTGTGGAGGGGCAGTATAATTTTATAACAAGGCATCTATAAAAATTCACCTAAATGTGCCTATTTCATAAAGGTTTCAAAATGATTAAATCCTCAAACTACAACTCAGTGATATATTGAGACCATCAGAATTAGTGTGTTTAATACACAGCCATAATTCAGCTGTTAAATTAGCTGTCCGTATCAATCATCAGCCCCAAGTCATACTTTTTAACTTTTATATGCATTTAAAATTTAACATGGAGCTCAAAACCATGCAACCAGCATTTACAGTAGTTGTGAAAGACTTTCAGTGGCTTCTCGGCATCCAAATACTGACAAGATAAGTTACATATCTTAAATGTCATGGTTCATATCCACCCTTAATCACATCTAACTCAGTTTTGTGCTCAATGGCTCACTAGTTGGTGCATTAGCAACTCAGGAGCCTCTGCTTTTTGTATTCAAAGAATTAAACTTCTCTTTGCTCATGCTACAGCTTTCTATGGTGTTGTAATCTGCCATCAAATTATCACTCTGCCTAACCCCTGAGGAAGAAACGCAAAACTCGGTTAGTGAGTTGGGTGCAACCGGTAGTGGATAAAAATTGTGTCTATCGAACAAGGACTATTTCAGATAAGTTAATTATCAATATTTAGACACCAGGATGCCACTGAAAATCTTTTTGCATATAAAAGTTAAAAAAATATTATTTGAGACTAATGATTGATAGGGAGAGCTGTGGATGAAGCTCACTATTCTGTTGCTCCCAAGATTTCAAGTTGTCGCTGCTCATTGTTCCTTCAATCAGGGTCTGTTTGTTTTTTATTGGTATTTTATAAGGGCAGCAAAGACCCCTATGTACCTTTATAAAATAGGCTCCTAGAAAAATGCTCAGCACACAAAATCTCTCAAAGAAATTTACTCCTACTCTGAGACTGGTATAGATTTGTGCGTATGCTCTATGGAGGTAATTTTATAAATATGTTTAGCACATACATGCCAGCATGCACACGTAAAAAGGCTCTTGTAAAGGTTCCTCGTGTAAAAGTATGCACGGTGCAATTAGTTGCATATTTGCATGAGACTTTAGATGTGGTGGAGGAGTTTGGGCAGATCATGGGCCAAGTTGCAATTTAAGCCTATATTTTATAAAATACATATGTACATGTATTTTTGCTTACTCGCAAACAGGCGTACTGTAAATGTCCATGGCTTCAGTCCAGCTGTGATTTTTGCTGGCTTACCTCTAGTGCCAAACTAAAAATAGGCATCTAAGTAGCTTTTGCATGTAGACAAACTATTATTAAATTACTTCCTTTGTGAGTATGCATGATGCACCGGTTGTGTCCACAGGGTTTTTGGAATTTGTATTGTGATGATGAACCTTTTAATGCAGCATATCTGAAATTTGAATGCCGATCAAACTATCCCTGATGCAGATAAGTTGGAAACACAATATCGTTTTGGATATTGTTGTGAAATACATGAATTATAATTTTATTAACAAATTGTAAAAGATATATGAATATTTGACTTCATGAAAAATTCTTTTGGACCCTAGAATGAAGATAAAGATAAGGCATGATATATATTGAGTGAGCTTGGGGCTTTTTGAGCTTATAATTTTATGGATCATGATGAAATGAGAGCCGTCCTAGTTCATTAGCCTGGTGTCTCCTTTGACTTGGAATGTTGGAAGTTGTATAGCTCTCACAATTTGAGGTCCATTTAACAGAAATTTATATTCATATATGTAAGGGATTCTTTCTTGGGGTGTATCAGTTATATAAAGGACATGTATACATTGCAAATCTACCCCTGCTCACCCATGGCCAGCGTGATCATTAGGCAAACTAGACAGTCAGCTAGAGTGCTGACATCACAGAGGCGCCTATTGCCGCTGCTGCTGCCATTGAAACTATGATGCAGTGCTTACCTAATCTCTCCATTTCTGTGTCATGGTCCCTGTCTTCTTTTTTTTAACTTCTTTATCTATAATTTTAAACAAAATTAAAAATAAAAAAAAACAAATTACAATAAATCAAAATACATAATACCTCTCTGTAACAAGAAACAAGAAATGAAAATGGCTATTTGCAGCCCACCCTACCCTGGCCCTCCCATCATCATGCGATCATCAGGGTCTATAGAAAAAAACAAAAAAACAGCTGAAAGCCTGCAAGGCCTACAAGGGATATAGAAGATCAAACACTCCACTACATAAGAAATGAGAAGATTTGACTAATAACCCCTTATTATATATCATATTGTGCTTTATAAAGGTAATTCTATAGGAGTTTCCACTTAAGAAAAGTGGAAGGCATAAGGGTTCTACCACACCATGGCATTTGCTCATATTTGCAGCATAAGCACAAACGGTTCCACCATTTGTGCCATCTAAGCTCTGCTGTATGTTTTCCAGTTAGAAATAATGAGATGTAGGGCCACTCCCAACATGAAGTCAAATAAAAACTGACAATCCCTCTGTAACGACGAGATGTCAATTGCTGATTAAAAAATGACCATAGACCAGGAGAGAGTGGCCCGGAATCCCAGTACCTCTTGAATGCAATTCCATATTGAAACCCAATAAGACTGAATGTTAGGGCATCTCCCCGACAAGACCAACACTCATTCCCAGCTGCCTTATCCCATTTAGCAACCTTTACCGCAAAGATGTACAAAACTTGTGAGACAGAGGCAGATTGAGAAACCCTGTTTATCTTACTCCAGAATTTTGTCCAAGTTTCTGGAGAGAGAACTTCCCCAGTGTCATGTTCCCATAATCATTGAACACCAATGGCCTGAGAACTGTTGTTCTGAACCACCAGTTTATAATATTGAGAAGCCACCCCAGAGGTCATATATACTGAGTTTATCTTACTCATCAACCCCCACTCGTCAGACAAACGATGTAATATCCAACTGAGATTTCTCTATACAATGCCCCAGCCAAATCCACTGAAAGTACAGGGATTGAGGCAAATCAAATTCACTTCGCAAAGAGGAAAAAGGTTTCCACTTACCATCCATTATCAGTTGGCCAATGCTCCAAATAACCCCTGCTAAACCATTTTTGCCATGCAAATGAACTTTGATTGATTTAAAAAAAAGGACTATGCCAGATGGATATTAATTTTGATAGGCAATCCTCCTTAGGAATTGCATTTACTAACTGTTGAAAAGTCTTCTGGAGTGTCCGATATAACCCTATGAGACTTCAACCTCTTAATAGACACCATGCCAAGAAGAAGATTGAAGGGGAAAGGAGCACTTAATTTCTCTTCTAGTTCAAGCCATACTGGGCATATACCTATGGCCCCCTCCACCCATCGTGAACCTTGTTTTAGCAAAAAAGCACAGAGAAAGGCCTGAAAGTCAGGGAAATTCATCCCCCTTCCTCTTTTTTAAATTTGAGTTTCCTAAAAGCAAATTCTAGGTGGTTTATTTTTCCATAGAAATTTAACCAGAATCCTTTCAATTTGACGATAAACTTTACTTGTAAGAAAGACTGGTAGCATTTCTAATATATAATTCATTTTAGGAGTGATAGTCATCTTTATAGCCTCAAGATGACTCCACCAAGAAAGATAGACCAGCAACCACTTTGCTGTTATATTACAAACTGTAGTTAGGATCTCTTCTTCATTGTACTGTAGGGTTACAACTAAGTGGGTAGCAATAGTGAACTCACCATCTTAGGCTCCCATACAAAAGGAAAATCCTTCATATCTGTCCTACATACTCTTGAGTTCAAGGGGAAGATGACAGACTTTGACCAATTAATTTTATAGCCAGACAATCCTGAATATTTATTTATCAATTCTAAAATGACTGGTATGGAGCTAGGTGTGGTGAAAAGCAGCAAATCATCCGCATATGCAGATAGTTTAATTTCCATGCCAGCAACAGAAACGCCCTTAACCGCAAGGCTTTGTCTTATCAGTAAGGCCAAAGGTTCCAATGCCATATTGAAAGAGAGATGGGAGCAAGAGGACAACCCTGATGGGTACGCCGCCCTAGACTGAGTCGCATTCACAGAAATTTTCGCACTCGGTCTCGCATACATAAGTTTAATTAGATTGAATAAACCCTCACCCAAATCCAAACCACTTCAGAACAGCAAAACAAGAAAGGCCACTCCAACCGATCAAACGCTTTCTCTGCATCTAGTGAGAGTCCCACAAGAGGGTCCTCTGTTTCCTCCACGTCTTCCAAAACGTGACAAAGAACTCTGGCATTATCGGCTGTAGAGCATCCCTCAGTAAAGCCACATTGGTCCAGGTGAATCAAAGAAGGGATCAAATTGGAGAGACGACTAGCTAAGATGGTGGCAAAGATTGTATTATCTGCGTTTAACAACGAAATTGGCTGATAGTTACTAACTAAACTGAGGGTCCTTCCCAGGTTTTTTTAGAAAAACAATGTTTGCAGAGGCAAACGCTCCGGTCTCTGCCGCATTGTCCAGGAAGAAGTCTATAATATTGTTGAAGGTATGGCCCTAATGTTTTGGAAAATGTTTTATAGAATTCAGCCGGCAGGCCCTCTGGTCTGGTAGCCTTGACAACTTTGCGTAGAGTCAATAACCTGAATAATTTCCATGACTATGATCTGTTTATCCAGTCCGACAGCAGTTTCTTGATCTAACACCGGCCTTTGAATATTATTTAGCAAACTATCAAACTCCTTCACAGAGAAATCTATCTCTGGGGAGTATAACTGAGTGTAAAACTGGCAAAAGGTCTCTGCAATGTCGGGGGTCCTTGACAATCAATTGTTGCACCTGAGGATCCCTTAAAGCTGTAACGCGCGAAGCTTCCTTACAATCGTTTAACGAGTTAGCTAGCAGCCGTCCAGCTCTATTACCTTTCAAGTAATATTGTCCTTTTTGCCCTTGAATATTTTGTGAGGCCTCAGTGGTCAAAATCGGAATTATATCTCAATCTAAGGCGCTGCAATCTTATCAAAAATGTTAGGATCAGTTTTTCTGACATAAAATACGTTCACCTGTTTTAATCTGCTTTTCTAGTGCCACCAAGTTCTGCTTTACGCTGCTTGGCCTGCTTTATAGTAAAACTAGTAATGTTGGCTCACATACTAGCCTTGAAACCTTCCCAGCACGCCCACTCAAGGAGTCTTGAGGTAGATTGAATTGAAAATACTCCTCTATAGCCACAGGATGGTCTCGCAAAATTCATGACTGGCTAGAAGAGTCCTATCAAATTGCCAGCGTGAGTGAGATTGATAGCTCATTGAGTCAAATAGGGTGAATGAGATTGCGGAATGATCAGAGATGTGAGCCACATGAATAGTAGACTCACTAAATTCTAGAACAAAGTCCCTTGGAGACTAGGAAAAAGTCTATACATAATAACGAGTTATGAGGAGGAGAAAAAGAACATGTATTTTTATCTGCAGGGTGTTGCAACGCCATATGTCTATCAGGCCCAATTCCTGCATTAGAGATATAAGAAACTGGGTGATCCTTGGGAACCCTAATGGTTCTCACTGGACTCCTATCCACCAATGGGTTCTAGCATGACGTTGAAGTCTCCCCCCACAACAGTCAGATATCTGGACACCTCCTGTGCCAAGGCCGCAATAGAACAAAAAGAAGTAGGGCAATCAATGTTAGGGAGCATAAATATTAATTAAGGCCAGTTCAGTGGAGCCAGTTTTAATGATAGCCATTGTCCACCACCCATCAGTATCAGACCTAGTTTGAATAACAATGGGGGATAGAGCTTTCCTCACTAAAATGGCTACCCCATTTTTCTTATGATGGGCAGCTGAAAAAAGCCACTAGAGAAAAGGGTTTTATATCTAGTTTTAATGACTCCTTTACATTCAAGTGTGTCTCCTGTAACAGTAGGATGTTCAGCACTTTCTTTCCTACCGTACAGAAGAATCTTTTGCTCTTAATGGGATTGTTAATGCCCTTAATATTCAGTAAAACTATCTTAAAGGAAGACATACTGACAATATAGCTCAGATTGACAGTCAAATGTTGCAAAAACATACCAAATTGTAGCATATACTGTAATTTTACATTGTAGGACAACAACTTAAGCACCCTCAGAGTGTTAGCTGCACTTATAGCCCAAAAAGGAAAACCCAACAAAAGGAGACACAATTTAGCCCTGGCCCCTAAACATGATCCCTCATAATAAGAACACATAATTCTGAAAAACAAATCACAAACAAACCAAACCCAGGGGGGCTATATAACACACAAAACTTAGCGGGTGAGCCCACCAGGACAAGACAGATACGGAGGGCAAAATGACCTAGTACATTATCACTTCTATGTCACTTAAAATATTTCACTTTGCCTACCTCCCACAATAAGAGTAAAGATAATGTACTCATAACCCAAAACACCAGAGCTGGCATGGCAGGGCAGCCCTCATCGAATCAGTTTATGATCTAGAAGACCCAGCCTAATGAATAAGGGCCATCCCGCTCTTCCAAGCCCCAAGACACTCTCAACCACCATAGACATCACAGACAACATAGAACATAAAAGAAGAGAGAGAGAACGGAAAAACATCTTGACCAGGATAGTACCCTGGAACTCCTTCAAAAGAGACAGAATGGATGTCCCAGTATATAGCAATACTGCATGATTAAATGTCGCTTCTGCATGGATAAGTCGCATCACATGACCTCAGACCAGTCAAATGCCCATGATAGCAAGCACTGTAGAACTTTAGCAAATAAGAGCTGCAAAGTGAATTTCACCGCATCACCGCCGACTCCTTATCTTCCAGAAATGCATATAACTCCCCTGGATCATCAAAAGTCTTGGTCTGGTTATGCAGTGTAACTCTCATGCAGGCAGGATAGAGCAGCCCAAAATGGGCCTGCAGCTTTTTACAAGCGTGGACGCAGCGCCAGAAAACTCTTTCTCTGATCCACCGTCGCCTTCGCGAAGTCCAGGAAGGACATGAGTTTATGTCCCTGATATTCCAAAGATGAAAGTGCTCTGGCTGCTCCCATTATTTGCGATACTTGCTGAAAACGTAAAACTTTCAAGACGATTGGGCATGGACGCTTCCTGCGACCACGGACTGAGTAGGCACTCAATGGGCGCGCTCGATCTCGAATGGCATGGCAAACTGCAACTTTAACACACCCGGAATCATGGCCTACAAAAAGGATACCATATCAGGGCCCTCTGCTCCCTCAGGAACTCCTAGTATTCTTATGTTGTTCTTTTCAAGAGCAATTATTACTGTCTTCCACCTCTCTTTGTAATGAACTTATCAGCTTGGACTGCTTCTCAACAGCCTTTAGCCTTTCCCCATGTGATGCCACCACATTCTCTACCTTCTCCAAATGAGCTGTAATTGACTCCAAAGAAATTCTCAAAGCATTGATATCTTCCTGCATTGCACATAGCGATTCTCCATTAGATTTGACCAAGTCTTGACTGCCCGAATCTCAGCCAGGAGCTCCTGCAAGGTCTCAGGACAATCTCGGATGAACGCCATCTTGTGAGGACAGAGAGGTTCCATTTTGGTTCTCTTTGCGCTGGCGTTTGAGATACTTGGTAATACAGCCATGTCAGTTTGGGGCCTGCATATCCGGGATCGTATGATATCAAAGTAGGTAGGAACTATTTGACTAAAGACAGCAGAAGTCAGGATTCTTGCCTATTGCCCTCTGGAGCACAGCTCTTAAGCATCCATCTTGACCAGAAACCAGGGCTCCGCCCCAAGTCCCTGTCTTCTAAGGCCTGCTGTTTCCGATGGTATGATGCTAAGATGACTTTAAGGAGTATACATGGCCACAAAAGGTTCAGTTTGTGCATGTTTAAAAAGAGATTTTCTCGCTTTTCTTTTCTTTTTTATTTCCCCATGTGAGGCCACCACATTCTCTGCCTTCTCCAAACAAGCCATAATTGACTCCAAAGAAATTTTCAAAGCATTAATATCTTCCTGCATTGCACATAGCAATTCTCAATTAGATTTGACCAATTCTTTGATTGCCCGAATCTCAGCCAGACGTTCCTGCAAGGTCTTAGGACAATCTCTGATGACCGCTATCTTGTGAGTAGAAAGGTGTTCTGTTTTGGTTCTCTTTGCGCTGGCGTTTTGAGAAACTTGGTAATCCAGGTCTAACAACGGTAAGGATTTGAGGGATTATTTTATTAAATTGCTAGCTCTCTGACTGGGAGCTCCTAAAAGGGTTTTTGTATAATTTTAAAGCAAAGTTACTTTCTTTTGGTGCTTTAGTAGAATATTTCCTTGAGCAGAGTAGGTTGTTGAACTTGAGTAAACCTTCTCAGCTTTAGGGAACTGCTGACACCTAATCAGGAGTTAGTGGGCCTGATTACCTGAGAGCAGCTGAGGCCTGCATAAAAGGCTCCAGAGCCCTGTCCTGTTGAGGCATTCCTAACAGGGGCTCTACAGGTCAAACAATGGTAAGGATTTGAGGGTTTATTTTTATTAAATTGCTAGCTCTTTGACTGGGAGCTCTTAAAAGGGTTTTTGTATAATGTTAAAGCAAAGTTACTTTCTTTTTGGTGCTTTAGTAGAAATATTTTATTGAGCAGAGTAGGTTGTTGAACTCTAGTAACCTTCTCAGCTTTAGGGAACTGCTGACACCTAATCAGGAGTTAGTTCCCTACCTACCCACCCCAACTCCCACGCACTCCTAGTGAGCAATCTTGCTTATAGGGCACCTCCCCATTTAACAAAGCACAGAGACTTGGAGCAGCACATTTTGAATATAATTAAAGAGATTTAACTGCTTTTTCTCTGAAAGGACAGCTGGGAAACTCTCTCTTTTGCTTTAACAGATACCTAAGCTCCGCGAACAGCACAATGGCTGGGAAATATCGTATCGCAAAAGCTGTTGACCCCGTTACAGCTTCTGCCTCTGTCCAGACAGAGGTCATAATGCCAGTTGAAGGACCGGTTCCATGTGCAGGGATCCTGCATGCTGAAGCTCTGAGGAAACAAATGGAGGAACTCAGAGAGGAAAATGCGAGGCTGAGGAGCATTCAAGACAGTGAGAAGTACATTGATGAGATGCTTCTTGCAGCAACCAAGCTTTCCAGCAGAGGAGAAGATGGGTGCCAACAGAATGTTGATGGTTGGTCACAAGGGCCTACAGAATCAGCAATCCAACTTCTCCAGCCCTTGAATTGAAGAACCATTATACAGCCCTGGAAGTGGAGGAGGTGAAAACATCCCTGGAAAGGGAAGAACCAGAGCTCAAGTACCCCAAAGTTGCAGAATCAGTGACCACAAGGAAGTGAAGGGTAGTGGTGGTTGGAGACTCTCTTCTGAGGGGTACTGAGGCATCCATCTGCCGACCAGACTTGATGTCCAGAGAGGTATGCTGTCTGCCTGGTGCTAAAATCCAAGATGTTACGGAGAGTTTGCCGAGACTCATCAAGCCCACTGACTATTACCCAATGTTGCTAGTCCATGTTGGAACAAATGATACTGCCAGGTATCCCTCGGAACATATCAAAAGTGACTTCATGGCTCTGGGACAGAGGGTGAAGCAGTTAGGTGCACAGGTGGTGTTCTCTTCAATTCTCCTGGTTGAGGGTAAAGGCCAAGACAGAGAGGCTCACATCCTGGAGATGAATGCATGGCTGCGTGGATGGTTGTCATTGAGAGCATTTTGGTTTCCTAGACCATGGGATGCTGTTCCAAGGGTTGCAGAGCAGAGATGGCATTCATCTGTCCAAGAAAGGTCAACGCGTCTTCGGTAGTAGACTGGCAAATCTACTAAAGAGGGCTTTAAACTAGATTCACTGGGGATGGGTGAAGAAAGCCCCCAGGTAGGTGATACATTAAAAACCTTTATGGAAATGGGTAATATATGGAAAGCAGTGTGTATAAATGCCCGTAGCGTGGGAAATAAGATCCCTGATGTTGAAGCTTTGGTGGGAGTAGTTGACTTGGATTTAGTGTCAGTTACAGAAACATGGTTCACAGAAAACCATGATTGGGATGTAACTATACCTGACTATACTTTATTCAGAAAGGACAGGGTAGGAAGAAGGGGAGGAGGAGTGGCACTATATGTAAAAACTACTATTAAAGCTTTGGAATTACAGAGCTTAAAAGGGAGAGAGGAGGCATTGTGGGTTAAACTAGAAAGAGGGAAAGAGAAATCTGTTTGCATTGGTGTGATATACAGACCTCCCTCACAAGAGGAAGAGGTGGACAGAGAGTTAGTTGAAGCCATACGCAGCATTGCTAGGAAGGGGAGGTGCTATACTGATAGGAGATTTCAATATGACAGATGTTGATTGGCACATTCCTGCTGCAGTATCATCTAGAAGTAAGGAGATCCTGGATTCTCTACAGGGAGAAACTAATCAGGAAATTGGTAACAGACCCCACACGTGAAGGGGCCATACTGGACTTGGTGCTTACCAATGGTGAAAGTGTTTCTGATGTTGTAGTGGGAGATCATTTTGCATCCAGTGATCACCAGATGGTGTGGTTCAGTATTAGGACTAGGGCTGTTAGAATCCATTCAAAGGTAAGGATCTTAGACTTTAGTAAGACTAACTTTGCCAAGATGGGCCAATACCTCAGGGAGTCATTAGTGGGATGGGAACAGCTGGGGGATGTAGAAAAACAGTGGGCAAAACTGAAAGGGGATATTTTAAGGGCAACACACCTTTTTGTTAAAATGGTAAATAAAGATAAAAGGAAAAGGAGACCGCTATGGCTTTCGAAAGAATTAGCTGAAAAAGTGAAGGAAAAGAGGCAGGCCTTCATGAAATACAAGAGATCACAGAGAGAGGAAGACAGGCATCTATTTTTGAAAAAGTTAGAGAAGCTAGCAAAGTAGTCAGGAAAGCAAAGATTCAAAAAGAGGAGGAAATAGCCAATGCAATAAAATGGGGGGATAAGACATTTTTCAGATATGTTCGTGAGAAGAGGAAGGGCAAAAGTGGTTTTGTCAGACTCAAGGGTGCAGGGGAGGAATATGTAGAAGCTGATGAGGATAAAGCGGAATTGCTTAACAAATATTTCTGTTCTGTGTGCACAGATGAAGAACCAGGAGCAGGACCTCAGAAAACACCCACAAACAGGAACAGAAGCGAGGGGCATCTTGAACAATTTTCAGAAGACTGTGTTCGTGAGAAACTATCTCAACTTAAAATAGACAAAGCGATGGGGACCGGATGGGATACACCCTAGAATACTGAGCGAACTTGGGGACGTTCTAGTAGCTCCACTTACTGACCTTTTCAATGCCTCCTTGGAGTCGGGAGTGGTGCCCAAAGGACTGGAGAGAGGCTCATGTGGTGCCTTTACACAAAAGCAGAAGTAAGGATGTGGTTGAAAACTACAGGCCAGTTAGTTTTAACTTTCATGGTGAGCAAATTAGTGGAAACGCTGCTGAAAGAGAAATAGTGAGGTTTCTGGAGTCCAGCAGATTACAGGATTCGAGGCAGCATGGATTCACCAGAGGCAGGTCTTGTCAGACAAATCGGATTGATTTCTTTGACTGGGTGACCAGGGAGTTGAACTGAGGGAGAGCCCTAGATATGGTGTATTTGGATTTCAGTAAAGCCTTTGACACTGTTCCTCACAGGCACTTATAAACAAACAGAACACCCTAGGGATGGACCTTAAAGTTACTGCTTGGGTTAGAAATTGGTTGGGTGGGAGACGACAAAGAGTACAAGTAAATGGAGCTCACTTTGAGGAGAAGGATTTTACCAGTGGTGTGCCCCAGGGATCTGTCCTTGGTCCGATTCTTTTTAACATCTTTGTTAGTGATATAGTGGAAGGGCTGTCGGGTAAGGTTTTCCTCTTTGCGGATGATACCAATATCCCAGGAAGGTGTAGATAACATGAGGAGGGATCTAGCTAAGCTTGAAGAATGGTCTAGAATTTGGCAGCTGGGATTTAATTTTAAAAAATGTAAGGTCATGTATTTGGGCTGCAGCAATCCAAGGGAGCAATATAGTATAGGGGGTGAAGTAATTTTGTCCACTAAAGAAGAGCGGGACCTAGACTTGGTTGTGTCTGATGATCTTAAAGTAGCTAAACAGGTAGAAAAGATGACTGCAAAAGCTAGAAGGATGCTTGGGTGCATACGGAGAGGAATGGCTAGCAGAAAAAAGGAGGTGATAGTGCCTCTGTAGAAGTCTTTGGTGCGACCTCATTTGGAGTATAGTGTGCAATTCTGGAGACCGCAGCTTCAAAAGGATGTGAACAGGATGGAGTCGGTGCAGAGGGTGGCTACTAAAATGGTTAGTGGTCTTCATTATAAAGCATATGAGGACAGACTTAAGGATCTTAATATGTACACCTTAGAGGAAAGATGGGATAGAATTATATGATTGAGATGTTTAAATACCTCCGTGGCATAAATGTTCAGGGAGAGAGCCTCTTTCAATTGAAAGCAAGTTCTGCTACAAGGGGATATGGGATGAGGGTGAAGGGGGATAGATTCAGGAGTGATATACGAATATATTTCTTTATGGAAAGAGTAGTGGATCCATGGAATAGTCTCCCAGTGGAGGTGGTAGAGATGAGGGCAGTATCTGAATTCAAAAAGGCATGGGACAAACACAGAGGATCTCTAAAGGTAAAAAGGGGACTGTTGTAGTTGTTGATATGATTGATTGATTCCCCCCCCCCCCCCCCCGGTTATATGTCCCACCGCTTTGACCCAGTGAAAAGCGGGATATAAATACAGTTAAATAAATAAAATAAATAATAAAATATGGAAGGACAGACTAGATAGGCCATGTGGTCTTTTTCTGTCGTCATATTTCTATGTTTCTATGTTTCTATTCATTTTAAATGCATGCCTTGTACATGCTCTAGGGATTTGTTCATGTGCAAATCTATTGTGTGTACACTTAAAATGTTTATGCACCTAAACAGACTAAATATGCACTCACAATGCACAAAATCTGCCAACATCCATCTTAGATCTCATCAATCGTTTAAGTAGTTTAGAAACGAAGAGGAGGATGGAGATGGGTCAATAGTTAGAAGGCCAGATAGGGTCTAGTGAGGGTTTCTTGAGGAGAGGTGTGACCACAGCATGCTTGAAGACTGCAGGGACAGTTGCAGTGGAGAGCAATAAGTTTGAGAATATGAGAGATGTAAGGGACAACAGTGGAGGAAGTGGAGCTTAGGAGATGGGTGGGAATAGGATCAGAGGAGCAGATAGTGAGTTTGGAGGAGGAAAGAAGGTGTGTGGTTTTCTCCTCAGAGATCATAGAAAATAAGAAAAGGCAGCAGAAGTAGTAGGGTAAGTTGGGAGTGAAGATGGGGAGGAGGGGAAGTAACTGACATCATGTGAAATTGGAGTGTGATCTTGTGAATTTTGTCATGGAAATAATCAACCAGGGTTTGGACAGAAAGAGAAGGAGGAGTCAGAGGCAGAGGCACTCTGAGATGAGAATTGAGAGTTGTAAGAGACGGTGAGGGTCAGAGGCAAGAGAGTTAGTCAGATGGACATAATAGTCTTGTTTGGTGGGTGCTATGGATGACTGGAAAGAGACAACATGAATTTGAAGAGTAGAAAGTCTTCAAGGGTGCGGGATTTGAGCCAAGCATGCTCAGCTGAATGGACACAGGAACATAGATAGCAGGTAATGGAAGACAGCCAGGGCTAGGGAATAGTATGCCTTACAGGATGCGGCATGTGCGGAGCAAGAGCATCCAGAGCAGAGGAGAGTGCAGCATTATAGGAAGCTACAGCTCATCAACAGACTCAGATGACATAGTGGAGGAAAGAGGTGATGAAACAGTGGAGGAGAGAGCCAAAGGGCAAATATCAGGAAGATTTCTAAAGAGGTTGAAGGAGACAGGGCAAGGTTAAGGCAGCGGGTGATGAAGAGTAAAGCTTAGCAGGTGATGGTCCAATAAGAGACGAACTGAGTTTGAGGGTAAGCAATTAGAGAAGAATACAAGGTCAAGGCAGTGGCCGTGCTGGTAAGTGGGGGCTTTAGAGCAAAGCTGAAGGTCAAATTAGAAGGTAAGGGGAAGGAGCTTTAAAGCATAAGGGCCAGAGGGGTTATCAACATGAGTGTTAAAATCTCCAAGAATAAGGGAGGGGGGACGATGAATCCAGAAAGAAGGAAAGTCACGAGTCAAAGTCAGTGAGAAAGGTAGAGGTGGACTTGTGAAGAGGTCAATAAATAACAGCTGTCAGGAGAGGACGTAGAGTATAAAGGTGGATGGAGTGGATTTCAAAAGAGGTAAAGGAGTGAAACTGAGGCAGCAGGAGGGGTTGAAATTTGCAAGAAGGAGAGAGTAGAAGTCTAACACCACCACCACGGCCAGTGGGACAAGGCATGTAGGAGAATTGATAGCTGCCATGGTAGAGAGCAGCAACTGATGCTGAGTCCTATGAGAGGAGCCAGGTCCCAGTTAGAGCAAGCAGAGACAAAGAGATCATGAGTAAAGGCATGTTTGTTTGAGATGGAGTATGCGTTCCCACATGAGAAGGCACATGAGAAATGGTGAGAGGAAGGAGAAAGGAGAGGGATATGAATAAGATTTGAGCTGTTGTGTGAAGATCTGTTCTGAGATTGCGACAAAAGTCTAGAGGGGCCAGGGTTGGGGTTGATATCTCTGGAAGAAAGAAGGAGAAGGAGTAGAAGCGTGCAGGGCAGAGAGGAGACAGCACAGCAGTAATGAAGGTGAGGTTGTTTTAGAGAGAGAGGAGATGGCTGAATGAGAGAGAGAAAGTGGTGAAACTCAAGAGATGATGATAGGGTAGAGGACAAGATAGTGGGGGAAATGAGGATGGTAAAGGGGAGAGAAGGGAGGGGGCTTGAAGGTGTTGGTAGGTGGGGAGATAATTAGGGAGTATGAGGAATAGGAAGAGGAAGTGATGAGGAGCCCTTAAAGAGAGAGATGGAGAAGAGAACAGAGGTCAGAAGAAATAAACACATAAACACATAGTAGTCAAAGAACAAGTTTAAGTATCTGGGCATCACACTAGACAGAGCCTTGAACTTAAAGTCCCACATCACCAAAACCGCAAACAAGGCATATCATCGAATGAAACAATCCGACAAATCAAACCAATGCTCCATCAAGACCACTTCTGTACAGTGTGCCAAGCACTCATCACACCACTGCTTGATTATGGAAATTCTCTATATCAAGGCCTTCCTCAACAGACACTACACCCACTACAGATGGTACAAACACCACAGCATGCATCATTACAGACACACCAAGGACCGAGCACATCACTCCCGTCCTACAACAACTACACTGGCTCCCAGTGGTGGCAAGAGCTAAATACAAAACAATCATGATCATCTTCAAAATCATCCACCATCTCTCAGCAGACATACTCCAAAACGTTATAACAAGGGACATCAGCAATAGACCAAGAAGAAGTAATAATGACAACATGATCGGCACACCTGCAGGCTATCACAAAACCAAACAACTTCAAAAGAGCACCATCACTACTGGCATCCACACTATGGAACTCCCTCCCATAGAGTCTGAGGCGATTAGATGACCTCACAGACTTTCGCAAAGACCTCAAAACATGGTTATTTATAGAAACATATGATCATTCAGGCAACATCCCCTACCCAAACAAAAATATTACTACCTCCGCCAACTAAGCACACACCCACACTCACAAGTCTATCACACCAAGTGATTAAATACTTTCATGTTAAATGTTACCTCAATTGTACTGTCTAAATGCTATAAAGTAACTGTACCGTCTAAATGCTGTTAAGTAACTGTATTGTCTAACTGTGTACACGTACCCTAATGTTAAATGTAACCCTCCAACTGTTATGTGACGTGACCACCTTGATTGAAGGAAAAGGTGGCATACAAATCTGTCTAAATAAATAAATAAGGAAAGGTGGAAGAGAGATTATAGGGGATTAGGTGCACCTGTGAATAATCGTGGTAATGAGCACAAGATGGCTATAAGAGACTGTACACCATGGGGGAGGGGTAGAGGGGGATAAAAGTTATGAGAATATGTAGGAAACAGATTTGAATGGAGAAAACTGAACAAACGTACAGAAGCTACAGATAAATAAATAGCACTATAAGAATGATAAAATAAATATATCAACAGTCACGCAGGACTCACATGCTGGCAGGTAAATGTGCCCCAACCGGCAGCAAAGCAGTTAAGTAGCTTCTTGGTAGTGAGACTGAGAGAAATCAGCACACATGGGAAACAAAACAGAATGGGAGGGTTAAGCAAAGCCTCAGGAGGGGGAGGGGTTAGGGAGATTAAAGCAAGGGGCAGAAAAATGGAAAATGCTGGATAAACACCAGGACAGAGAAAAATAGGTATGGATTAGCTTGGTCTCAACAGACACAGACTAGAAAGTAGCAAATAGTTATGAAGATATGTAGGATGATGAAATAGAATGGTGGACCAAATTAAGAGGAGCCATTTTAAGGGCAACAAAACCTTTACAGTATATCATGAAAGTAAATAAAATTAGAAAGATATTTGTATGAGGCCCTAGCCTCAGGCACATCAGCCCAGAAAGCCGAATTGATAGCACTCACCAGAGCATTGTTATTAGGAGAAAAACTTGTGCTAAATGTATATACAGATTCCAAATATGCCTTCACTACCTTGCATGCCCATGGAGCTCTCTACAAAGAAAGAGGACTCATCACATCCGGAGGAAAATCAGTCAAATATGGTCCCGAGATATTGATGTTACTTGATGCAGTCTGGGCCCCAACACGTGTAGCTGTCATGCATTGTAGAGGACATCAAGCAGGAAAAGGAGAAGTTGCTCGAGGAAATAGATTCGCAGATGCCTCAGCACGACAAGCAGCTATGACAGGACAAATTGCCCTATATACACTTTGATTCCACAACTTCCCGGCCAAGCGCAGACAAACCAATGATACCAGGAGTCTGTTCAGAAGGTCCAAATCAAGGATGGGGGTCTTCATTAAAAGACATAAAATGATTATAACAAAAAGATTTGCATTCAAATGATGCAAGGGCTCTCAGAAAGAGGAGAACATAGGATCATTTGGGACTCATTAGATGAAAATAAACAGGGTCATCTTATCAGATATGGACAGAAGAACAGTATTAATAATGATTAGTCAAGATGCAATGCAGGTATCTCCACCAGTTAAATGAATGAAAACACAAATCAAAGCACATGATCAACAGCCATACACCTGCTTCTGTGTTTAAAAGAGGAGCATCTCAGTAGAAACATTCAAGTGAAAACAGTAGTTGGATTAGAAAATGTCTGCATAGCTATTCAAAAATGTATATATTTTATTTATTTATTTTTATATACCGCGCTATTACAGATCAGTGCGGTTTACATGAAACATATGAATGTGTGTTACAAATAACACTTACAGATAACAGTGATTGGATTATACTGTATGGTTTACATGGTTTAGATCTAACATGGTTTACATCTGAGGTAAAATTATATAAAAGAGTCCCCGGGGCGAAGTCCCTCGTGGGACTCGGCAACTGGGCGACCGGCTGTGCTCGTCCGATGGACTCCGAAGCGCAGAGTCGCGCGCGCGTACGCCGCGGGGGCGGTGCAGCCTTATTTAAAGTGATTGGCCCTGCAGTCGGAGGGATGGCCGCGGGAGCCAATGAGGCGGCGCGCCATAGCAAGGTGGGAGGATATTGCGGGGTCGGCGGTTGGCGGGACAGCATTCGTGGCCGGTTGGTTGGGGCTAGGCTGCGGCGGGGGGGGGTGTCCGAAGGAACGACCGCGGCTCGGTGTGCCTCAGTTGTTATACTGAATAAACACTGAAAAAAACAAAAGATATAGGATGGTTTAAGCTTTTGTGCCCAAATCTCAGAATTTCATGTCCTAAATTATGTAGACACCCTGCAATTCTAAGGGTTTTGTGCGTTTAAAAAAAAATAAAGCTCCTTTATGTGAAAATTTTCACAGCATTTGCCATTGACAATAGAATACTAGATTTCCTAATATGCACCATTAGCACACACTCCAGGACATAGTTACTAAAAGATAACATGCATTAATGAACGTTAACATGTGTTAAGTACTGCTGCATATCCCTGACACTTTTAAGGTATGTTATTTTACTGCAAGTCACATTATATGCAATGGGTGTCTAATTACTAACAATGTATGTACATTAACAGTATAAGCTCAAGGTAGTGCACAACAGGGGCCACACCCCTCCTCACTGAGTCCTCCACTTAGACAAGGCTGCCTGTGCTGAAAGGAGAAGCATGTCATTGTGCCATACTGACAGTCTGCATTGTTCAACTTGTTTCACTTCTGTGGTTGAATAGATTTTCTTTTTCATTATTTTTTTCTAAATTCAATGGATTTTATCTTATTGTTCATATCAAGCTATATATATAGCTAAAAAGTCCGTAAAAAGGGAAAAACTAGGTTTGCAAATAACAAAAAATTCCCAAGATGTAGCCCACCTCTCCCAAGTATTTTTTAAAGGTAGATTACAGATGATGCTATTTGTTACAATAAATAAATATCTTGAGACACCTACATTGTGGGTGTATAGACTCACTCTCATTATTACAAGCTGGTATAATTCATTACCCACATAGCACACTTTACTTTGACTGTTTTAAAGATCAAATGTCACAAGAAGAAATATGTATTAACCCCGAAATAATTCCAATTGCTGGGGATAGTGTTGTTACATTAGAGAAATAAATAACCCAATACTTTGCCTCACCTTGCTTTGTTCTTCTAAAAAGAAACTTGTATAGGGATGAAAAAATTATATATTGAAAGACAGTAGATCCATGGACTGTCCTTTAGTGAGTTGGTGGAAACAAAAATGATAACAGAATTCAAGAATGTATACGACAAGCACAGGATCACTAGTTGCAAAGTAGTGAAAGACTGAAAACAACTAGAAATCTATGGGTCTTTCAGACGGTTTTATCTGGTTAGCAGGACCTGCTAACTGGATAAAACCAGTTGATTCCAATATTCAGTGGCACTATCCATTCCATGTAGGTCACTCCTATTGTTGAGATATAAAAGAGTTATGATTATTTTGATTTTATCCTGTTGCTATAAAGGAATCCACTCTGTCTGTCCCAAGCCACTTTGAATTCCGTCACTGTATTTGCCCCCACCACTTCCATCGGGAGGGCATTCCAAGCAGTTGCCTTTCAGTTTACTCCCTTGCAGCTTCATGTTATGCCTTCTAATTTTACGGCTTCCCCATCTTTGAACCACACCATCTGGTGATCACTGGATGCAAACCTCACTATTCTCTCCTTTAGTAGCCTTTCCAATAATTTTACTAACCACAGAGGTTAGACTAACGGACCTGTAGTTCTCAGTGTTATCCTTGCGTCTGCTTTTGTGTAAAGGGACCACATCTGCCTTTCACCAGTCCTCTGGTACCACTCCCGACTCCAAAGAGGCATTGAAAAGGTCATAGATCCACTAGAATGTCCCCAAGTTCCTTCAGCATTGTTGGATGTATCCCATCCGGATGCATGGCTTTGTTTATTTTTAGAATAGCCCGTTCCTCACGAACACAGTCTTCTGAAAATAGTTCAGAATCCCCATTGCTTCGATTCCTATTTGTGGGTGTTTTCTGAGGTCCTGCTCCTGGCCCTTCATCTGTGAAGACAGAGCAGAAATATTTGTTAAGCAGTCCTGCTTTATCCTCATCAGGTTCTGCATATTCCTCCCCTACACCCTTGAGTCTGACAATACCACTTTTGCTCTTTCTCCTCTCACTAACATATCTGAAAAATGTCTTATCCCCGCATTTTATTGCATTGGCTATTTCTTCTTCTTTTTGAGCCTTTGATTTCCTGACTACTTTGCTAGCTTCTCTAAGTTTTTCCGAATACAGATGTTTGTCTTCCTCTCTCTGTGATCTCTTGTATTTCATGAAGGCCTCCCTCTTTTTCTTCACTTTTTCAACTACTTCTTTGGAGTACCATATCAGCCTCCTTTGCCTTTTACATTTATTTACCTTTCTAACAAAAAGGTGTGTTGCTCTTAAAATATCCCCTTTCAGTTTTGCCCAAGTTTTTCTACATCCCCCAGCTGTTCCCATCCCGCTAATTACTCTCTGCGATATTGTTCCATCTTTGCAAAGTCTAAGACCCTCGCTTTTGAATGGATTTTATCAGCCCTAGTCCTAATACTAAACCACACCATCTGGTGATCACTGGATGCAAAATGATCTCCCACTATAACATCAGAAACATTTTCACCATTAGTAACACCAAGGCCAGTATGCCCCTAATTGTGCTGCTGGTTTAGCATGCTGTGGTATGCCTTACCATGCTAACTCCTGGGGAAAATGCTGGGCAAGCCTCTGACGGCTAGCATGGGCCTATTCCCATCCCACTTTAGTTTTTCATCCTTAACATGACTGCCTTAATGCAATTTAATAAACATGTCCCAAGGTAAGGCCTGTTTTTTTTTTTTTTTTTGTGGCTACTTATCTGGTTAGTGGACTGAGTATCACCACTAACTGAGTAGCCACTTGCTCTACCCAAAGACTGTTCCAGCATGGGGAAGGGTGACCTGCACGGAGTGGCAGGGGAATCTACTTTTACCACATGGCTGGGCAAACTAGATGGACCATACTGGTCTTTATCTGCCATCATATACTATGTATTATGTTTCTGGAGTTCAATGGATTGAAGGATTCGAGGCAGCATGGATTCACCAGAGGCAGGTCTTGTCAGACAAATCCCTTTTACCCCTTTATCATCTAATGCTCCAACTGACTCTCTCACAGGTTTTTTGCTACAAATGTACCTGAAGAAGTTTTTATTATGCGTTTTTGCTTCCACAGCAAGCTTTTTTTTCAAATTCTCTCTTTGCCTACCTTTTGAATACTTGGTATCTATCTTGCCAGCGCTTATGTTGTTTCCAGTTTTCATCATTTGGCTCCTTTTTCCATTTCCTGAAAGATGCCTTTTTGGCTACAACAGCCTCTCTTACCTCACCTTTAAACAATGCTGTCAGTTTTTTTGGATTTCTTTCCACTTTTCTTAAAGTGTGGAATACAGCTGGTCAGGGCTTCTAAGATAGTATTTTTAAACAACACCCATGCTTGATATAAATCTTTAAACTTTGCAGCTGCTCCTTTTAGTTTTTTTTAAACTATTTTCCTCATTTTTCTCCCTTTTTAAAGTTAAAAGATGGTACTGTGGATTTCCTTGTCATCCTTCCTCCATTTATTAAATCAAACATGATCATGCGATGATCACTATTACCAAGTAGCCCCAACACCCTTATCTCTTGCACCAGATATTGTGTTCCACGAAGGACGTGATCCAAAATGCTTTTCCCTCTTGTCAGTTCATGAACCAGCTGCTCCAAGAAGAAGTTGTTTATTTCATCTAGCATGCCCCAGTCGATACCAAGGTAATTGAAATTACCCATTATTATTACTGCGTTCTAACTTTTGTTTGCTTGCTTTTGTTTGAGCATTTCATCATCTATTTGTTCATTCTGGCCAGGCAGTCGATAGTACACCCCCACTGCCATCGCCTTCCCCTTTTTACATGGAATTTCAATCCATAGAGATTCTATGGTGTATTTTGTTTACTGTAAAACTTTAATCTTGTGTGACTCAATGCCCTCTCTAACATAGAATGCAACCCCTTTACCAATTTGATCTACTCTTTCATTGCGATATAATTTGTACAAAGGTATCACAGTGTCCCACTAGTTGTCCTCCTTCTACCAGGTCTCTGAGATACCAATCATATCTAAACTCTCATTTAGTGCTATATATTCCAACTCTCCCATCTTATTTTTTAGACTTCTACCATTGGCATGCAAGCATTTTAGAGGTTGTATTTTATTCATATTAATCTGGTTATGGGTAGGCAGGGGTAATTTGGAATCTTTAAGCCCTGTCTGCTCTATACTTAAGGCATTTGGATTACTTTTGTCTGTATTGGAACATCTGCCAATTTGCTAGTATCCTTCAATGATACATCGTTCCAAACCATCTGCTCTTGAGTGACTATCAGCTTTCCACTATTATCTAGTTTTTTAATGGTTAATGCCAGCAGCCTGGTTCCATCCCGATTAAGGTGGAGCCCATTCCTTCTGAAAAGTCCCTCCTTTCCCCAGAATGTTCCCCAGTTCCTAACAAATCCAAAATCCTCTTCTTTGCACCATTGTCCTTATCGATGCATTCAGACTCCAGAGCTCTGCCTGCTTTTTGGGTCCTGCGCTTGCAATGGGAAGCATTTCTGAGAATGATACCCTGGAAGTTCTGGATTTTAATTTCCTACCTAAAAGCATAAATTTGACCTCCAGAACCTCCCTACCACACTTTCCTATGTCATTGGTACCAACATGTACCAAGACAACAGACTCCTCCCCAGTTCTATCTAAGATCTTTATCTTTATCTTTATTTCGTCATTTGATAGACCGCTCTTTTCGAAACATTCGAGCGGTGTACAATAAAAGGTCTACACCACTAAACTAGAGAAAAGGAACACAAAATTATAAATAGGAAAGAGAGAAAAAGGACAGCGCATAACAACAGCAATAAGAGCACAAAAGACAGACCAGACAGAAGATTCAAGAAAGACAATGAGCACAGGGAGGGAAGCCGAAACAACAAAAGGGAGGTGACAATACACAGCTAAACTAGGTAACAGCACTAAAGACAAAGCAGACAAAAACTCAAGGGGGGGGCATCAGGAGGGAGGTCAAAGGCTTGTCGGAACAGATAGGTTTTCAGCAGCTCTTAAGATCTTGTCTAGGTGGCAAATGAGGCCTGTTACCTTCGCACCAGGCGGCATGTTACCAGGCGATCCTCACGTCCACCAGCCATCCAACTATCTATATGCCTAATGATTGAATTACCAACTATAATGGCTGTCCTAGCCCTTCCTTCTTGGGCACATGGCCCTGAAGAAAGCTCCTCAGAGCAAGAGGGTTTTTACATCACCTGTGGGACAGGTCTTAGCTACAGGATCACTTCCTGCCATACCCTGGTTATACTCTCCTTTCACATGACCTATCTCCTCCATGGCAACTGAGAGGCTGCCAGCCTGGAGGTGGGACTTCATACTATGTTCCTTTAGATCTTGTCTATAGACCTCTCTGTCTCGTTATGTCCTCCAAGTCCTGCTACTCTAGCCTTCCGAGATTGGACTTGTTCCCTGAGGGCAAAGAGCTCCTTGCACTTAATGTCCACGTAAGACCCCTCACCAACTGGGAGAAAATCATACATGTGACACTCAATGCAAAAGACTGGAAAGCCACCATCTCGCTGCTGGACTGCTGTCTGCATCTTAGTTGTAAGGTTTTGTTTAGGTATTTAAGTTGTTTTCTTAGGTTTTCTGGGGATATTTATACAATACAACTAAATCTAATACAATTAATGGACTTTGTTCACCTCAAGATTAATTAATCTCAGGTCTTTAATTAATGTATTTCTGATGAGAATAACCAGCCACACCTAAAAGTGAATATGGGCATCTCCTTCCCTAAGCTATACTCTGATTTGATTTAAGTAAAAAAGCTCACTAGAAACAACTTTATTTCAGTGACTATTTACTCAATTTTACTTTCTTTGCTAAGCTATATTCTGATTTGATTTAAATGGAATGCTCTCTGGTGGTACTAAGGCCTAACTGACTTAGCAAACACACTGAATTCTAAAATACACAGATTTATCAGCTTTAATCCAAAAGTATTCCCCTTTTCCTAAAGGTTTAGAGTATATTCCAGAAGATAAATATTTATAAATGCAGATCTATTTCCAGCTGTAGTAGTCCCTAACCGCATCCTAAGTGGTTAGTAGAGGATTTTTACCATGCTGTCATTTTTAGCAGTAATGGTTATTGTGGCTGCTTGTTAGTGCGCAGTAAACCCCTGCTCTAGCCATTAGTGCACTTTAATAAACATGCCTCTTTATCAGCACCATCCAGAAAGCCAGAGGCAGTCACCATTGAAATTGGATATTCAAAGGAAGCCACTATGTGAACACTTCCACTAAATATCCAGTTTCACTTTTGCCTATTGCAGTTGTTTTAAACAATGCTGACTGCTGCAAACTGAGTATAAGCCCCTATAGTGTTTGCACAAGAAGAAAACTAGGCAAACTAGAGGGGGCCTTATGATCCTTAACTGGCTTTATGCTGCGCTAAGCGTCAGTGCAGTATTTTGCCATGTGATAAACACACTATGCTAACAGCGCACGGCGTTTCTTTAAAAATCCCACACTAGTTGAGTAGTGTGTGAATGGGTGGGGGCTGGGCGGGTTGGGGCAGAACAAGAGCATTGATTGTGCATCGCAGTTAGCGCAGGTGTTTTAGGTATGCGCTAACTGAGAATGTTGCTGTTAATTGGACCGTTTAATAAACATGCCCTTTGTTTCTTTATTTACAAAATTCTTGATAGTTAATGATTGAGAATACCATAATCTCATTTTATCTTAAACCAATAGCAACAAACAAGGTGACCTTATTCTCCTGTTTTTGCTTTTTCTATTCCTATAATTTATTCTCACTCCTTCCTGTTCCTTTTTCTGTTTTCAATTTTTTTTCCCACATATATTGATATTCCCCATTAAAACTTTGGCTGACATGGGGCCTGCTTCACTAAGATTTTCCTCTCATGCTGTGTCTCTGGAAAGAACAGATTTGTGATCAAAGTCATAGTCGGACTTGATGAAAGTCTTAATTTGAATCAGGAAAGCACATTGTAAATGTTGTTCAATGAATCAATTGGATACAGAATATTTAAACTGGGAATCTCTCTTAGGCCTTTATACTAGCCATTCAATAAGACTGGATAATCCAAAGGGACCTAAATTAAATAATGGCAAATGCATGAGGTATTCTGTTTCAGGCGCATATTTCCAGAGACAGCATATATCTCTGCAAATGCACATAAATTAGTTTTTCTTTTAAATCAAAATATTAGGGATCAGAAGGTACCTAATGTACATAATACACCTTTTATATGCTTGGGTACTCTCCATTAATGGCTAAGCTTTCACAGGACTTTGAGTGATGGATTGGGCTTCCATTGCACTTTCATTATCTTTGACATGAAGGCAAATGTACTCTATCCTGCTTCTCATATTTTTCAAAGACTTCTAGAACTGTACTGCTAGCTGGAAGATTGGCTATTTAGACTTTCATTTATACACTTTGCTCATGTTTTTTTTATAAAGGGTTTTCCGTGCATGAAACCCATGTTATGTACTGTATAGTAAATCCCTGTATTGATATTGCATATATATGTACTGTATATGAGCCTACAAGGTCACTCATACTTGATACACATCTTGTATGTAAGCATGCCTTGGGCCATAGTTTGGGTGGGGAAAACGTGGAGCTGCAATATGCATTCATATTTTTCTAAAATGCACAGGTAAACACGAAGAGTAGACACTCACACATTTACACTAACTTCAAGACAAGTGTACATACAGTATCTTGTCAGCATTTGCACCTGCTGGGACCAGTTCTAGAAGCCGATTTTATAAAGGCACAAAGGAATCTATGTCATATTTATAAAATAGGCTTCGAATAGGCACCTTTGCTCTACTTGAATATGGGTGTCCTCGTGAAATAACTCCCTTCATGAATTCTTTAATCTGACGACTGAAGAATTTATTAACACAGAAAGATTTAAATGTGATGGAACCAGGAAGTCCATTCCATCCATTGAGTAAATGATTGCATCTCATAGAACTTTTTCAAATTATTTTAGCATAGTGGTGGAATAAATTGTGCCGTCATTGAAAAAAACAGGGCAGTTGTCCAGAAAGTCACCACAGACTGCATGCACAAAAACCTACAGCTCCTGAGAAAATAAAGTTAACTTTTAAATACTGCTTTACAAAATAAAGAGTAAAATAGTGACTTTCGGGTAGAGATTCGGGGAATAAGGAGGGTGCCAAGATCTTCCAGATCTAAGGCTCCCATTATTCCTCTTATCTGTTGATTTGTGTTCTCCTGCACTAAACTGTATTGTGGGAAGAGTGACTCAGTGGCTGGGACAGGTTATCTCAGGCCAGAGGGCTGGGGGTTCAATTCCTGCATGGGACAAATAACCTCAGGCCAAAGGGACTGGGGTTTCTAGTCCCATGGCCACTCCTTGTGGCCTTGGGCAAGCCACTTAACCCTCCATTGCCTCAGGTACACTTAGATTGTGAGCCCTTCAGGGACAATGGAATGAAAAGTACCTGTTAGTATATACATGTAAACCACTCTGATGCATAAGTATTTTAAAAGAGTGTGGAAATTATCAAATGTTACCTTTAAACCATAAACCTAACAGACAGACTTTCACTTAGTGAAGCCTACAGTCCGCGTTCAAAAAAATCTCAGGAAAAAAAAAAAAAAAAAAAAAAAAAAAAAAAAAAAAAAAGATCAACATAAAATAAAAAGAAGTTCAAAATGCTTAGCTCATCCAATTTCTGGTACTTTCCTGACTTGGGAATCCTATTCCAACAGGGAGTCAATAAACCTGAATTTTCTTACTCTTTTTAAATAAAGGTCTCAAAAATGCTCCAGCTAAAATGTTTTCAATTCAGTTGCTTTCGGGCTGTGGATACACACACAATACATGCGGGGGCCTTTCTAGCAGGAACTCTAAAGAGTGGTGTGATCCCAAAGTTAAGAGTAAAGTAATAAGTAAGAAGCTAATCATAGTAAGAGTCTCCCACCAATGTTATTGTCTGACACCAGGGCGGGGGTTCCCACCTTCAAAGACACAGCTATGCTTCTGGATATAATAAAACATGGATGACTTGGCTTGGAGCTTTGTACTCCTTCCAGGTCATGGCATTAATTTGTAAAATGTGCTCTTCAAAAAATAACCATGTAAACCACGTTTGTTGGTGCTAGGCTCTCGCATGTCAGTTAAGGATAACTATTGGGCATTACAACACCCATCTGAGAGGGAGAAGGGAGAATAGAAGGGGAGAAGAAGAGAGATGAGGCAGAAGAGAAGTTCCTAGTGTTTTTCCAGTCTGACGGATGGGAGATGTGCCAACTTGTTTTAGAGAAGGAATGTGGGCAATGCTGAGCCAGCTGACTGATGGTCTTATCAAGACAATAGCCTTCATTCTATCGGGCCAAAAGCCGGCGTTCTGGACTAGCACTCTTTGGGAGAGAAAAGGAAGCTGAGGATACTCGGGGGTTTGTTTCCAACTGCCCAGGTGGGGGGAGCTGCCTGCTTCGTGTGGAGGAGGACTGTGTGGCAGTGCTAGCCAGCTGCTGACATAATCAAGAAAGCCCTCATTCGATCAGGCCAAAATCTGGTATAGGGGACTGCCTTTTGAGAGAAGCTGAGGTCCTGGGGTTGTTTCCAGCTGCCCAGAGGAGAAAGCTGTCTGCTGGTGTTGAGGAGGATTCTGGGCCGTGCTGATATAATCGAGTAGCCACTCGTTCTATTCAGGCCCCAAAAGCTGGATTCTGGACTGAGGTGCAGGCCAAATCATGTAGCCAGGGGGCGTGGTCCACAGAGCAAGTCACGCCCTTTTGAAGCCCCTTTGGAGCATCATTGAAGTTTACGTTGGGTGATGACGTTTGGTGGGAGCTGTTTGATGCTGTCCATGTGGGCACCACTGCCTGGGGAAGTAGTTTTTTCATGATGGTGGCAAAAGCAGAGGAAGAATTTAAAAGTCAATTGCCTTCACTCGGCAGGTACAGTGAGTAAGATCGGCGGGACCTATGCGATGAAGGAACGTAGAAGCCTTCGCTCCTTGCCCGTCAAGATTTATTTAGGTTTATTCTCGATATACTGCGTCTTTATTCTGCAATCAGTACAGTTTCACATTTAACAAACTGAAATTACCATTGAAACGGGTTTTTATTCATAATTTGGAGCATAACCTTTTACCACGTAGAAACATGGGCTATGGAGGGTTAAGTGGCTTTCCCAAGACCACAGGGCGCACCTGTGGGACTAGAAACCCCAGGCTTTCCAGCCCAAGGTTGCTGTTCTCTAGTGGGATTTGATACCCCCAACCTTCTAGCCTGAAGTACCTTGACCCAACCACTAGGCCACTCCTCCCTTCCAGATATTTCAGCCTTCTGGAAGAGAAGCATCCTTTCAGCTCTGTGGAGAGGTCTCTCTGCCCCTCCGCCTACCCCTTTACTGTCCTCTTACTATGGTTTCCTCAAACTTTCCTGTGCGGACACTTTCACCCCAGGGTTGTTTTGGTTAAATTACCACAGCCAGTATATTCTTGCCAGCTTCTGGATAGCTAAAGTTGCCGTAGGCTGAGTAAAGATGTGAATTTGAAGCGATCTTTGGGGGGCCCGTGTGCGGAGGAGACTAGACTCACAAGTACGGTTGCTGCTTTATGTGTGTTTTTCACAAGAGGTCTGTTGCTCAAGTCCTCTGGAGGTAGATAGTGAATTAATAGACTGAACTCTGTACAGCAGTTCTGAGGATCATCCATAATCTTCTTTCTCAAGGATACCTACCTCCAGTCCTAAAAGAAGCTTAGATAAGGCACCCCCTCCCCCCAACATACTAAAAAAGCCAACTGGACCAATCATCTCCGACCTCTTACTTTAGACCCATTTCAAGTACCCCATTTTTAGCAAAGAAAGTAGAAAATGTTGTGCAACATCAGCTCCAAGATGACCATTGACACTCACGCACCTTTGGATCCACAAACATATGGATTTCAGACCCTCACATGGTGTTGACACCCTTTTCACTTCTGTTGCTTGTGGACTCACTAATCAAAGGATATTGATAAACGTGCAACAAGATTTCTGAGTGGCATTTATTGATATTAGTGCTGCCTTTTGACACTATAGGTCACCTAATGTTACTTTCGAAGACTAAAGGAAATAGGTCTATGAAACACTGCACTGCAGTGGGTTACAATCCTAACTAGGATCCTCAAAAAACAGGGTAAATTGGTTAAACATACATCAAACCCATTCAGTTTGTGACAGGGTGTCCCACAGGGTTCAGCTCTATCAGCACTGCTTTTTAACTTATACATCCAACCCATATGTGATACTCTCAGGAAATTCAAAGTACATTTCCATATATATGCTGATGACATCATGTTTTACTTATCTTTTCACACTCGAGCCCCAGATTTTACTACCTTCTCAGATTGCTTCTCAGCCATCACAGAACGCCTATCAATTCTAAACTTAGCAGCAATGACAAATCCAAGGTACTCAGTGTAACAAGGGACCCCTACTTCATCCCTCCACCAAAAGTCAGATTACATCAACAGATATCTCAGTAAAAAGAAGACATATACTTGGGTAATACACTAGACCAAAATCTTAACATGCTATGTCATATAAAGAATACGTTAATACAGCATACTTTAAGATGAGATCACTTTAAAACTTACGCGTTTACTAGAAACCAAAAGGCTTTAGAGCAGTT
>CM066031.1:1294516316-1294560411 GCA_033557465.1 Ichthyophis bannanicus
AGGGCTTTAGTTGAACCTGCGTGAACCTTAAAATGGAATGCCCATAGGATGTTATGGACGGGCATTGCCCACCACGAATCTGGGTTAGCTTTAAAACAGACATTTATAGACGTTTGGGTGCAGGTGTGGTTGACACACCAGGACTATAGGGGGGCACCCCACACCCCCCCCCCACGCCCACCAACCACCTACCCCCCACCTTAAAGTTTTGCTTTTCAACTTTGGAGAAGAAAGACTTTGTTGATGCAGCAGGTGGGGGATCGGCGCTTGCGGCAAGACACACATACTCGCGAAAAAAGAGTTGGATTTCCAAAACAATACCTTAGAAGAAGTATCCATGGACTGACCCCTGGAACAGGTCAGGAAACCGGAGGGTTCGGTTACATCGGACCGAAATCAAACAGACATAAAGGGATTGTCTTGCTCGACTTGTGAGACCAGAAAAAGTAGAGGAAGACGTTGGGCCCATCAAAACTAGCAGAATGCAGAGCCACTCCACGAACACACAGGATAAGTGAAGAGCTTTCCCCGATCCAAAGACAAGAACTGGCCAGAGTAACTGGAAAAGTTTGGGGGGCTGACGTCCTAAAACACCCATGACTCCTGGAGAGACCGAATTAGTTGGCTCCAACAAAATAATAACTCCACCTGGTAAAGTGCTACAATTCAGGCAAAGGCCCTATCGGCTACCTGAGGCCAGGAAGCAAAGAAGTAGTGGCTGCAGGTAGACACAGGAAATGTTAGAAATGGGGATTATTGCAAGAATCCCAGAGTCCCTGGTGTAGCACCATTGTCCTGGTCACCCAAGCCGATGGGCCACGCATGTGGTTTTTTGTATCGCGATTTTAGGCAAGGATGGAATGCCATATCAATGTTCAAATGCGTAAATGCCGATGCCACGCATTGAGGAACTGCTGGATCGCTTGGGTGACAGGCAAAAATTCCTGGACCCACACAATTGGACCTGACTCCTAAAAGGATCAACTGGCAAATTCCTTTAACCAGAGAACGTCGCGTCCGAAGACGCTCCCCTTTAGTTACACCCAATCTTTTTTTGTTTTTTTTGTTTTTTTTTTTTCGGAGCCTTTTTCAGTTCAAAGAATGCAGCCTTTGGACTACATAGCGCCGGCTAGCAACCTGGTCAGAGGTTGATAGGACCCTGGTATTACGTCCACATCAGGAATATGCCGTTGCTTACAGGTGCATGACGACATGATCATGTTTGTCCCACAAGCTCCAGTTCGGGACACAAACATTTGGGGAACCCGAGTAGAAGCGGATTCTGCGGGGCCAATGAAAGGACAGAGCTGGCCTGACGTTGAATCCCAGGAAAGTGTATGTTGTGCTGGACAGGAACGTTAACACACAGCTTGGACACCTAGTGGGACGAGGTTTACGGTTCCGGTCCTCAATTGAACAAAATAGAAAGTATCAAGAAACTTTCCAAGGCCAGTAAACTAAATATTTGTTAAGAGGGTTCCTACGGTCTACAGTAGCGATACTACCAGGCTCGATATATTCCGCATTTCGCTGACGAATCGGCCAAGTGCCGTGTTACATAGGACATGTTAAAGAAAAATGCCCCAAACCAACTAAGATGGACCCTTGAAGGCGAAGGAGGCAATTTAATGCTATTAAAAGGGGGGAAGCTATGTAAAGCGCCAGTATATTATGTGGCGTAGACTTTGGACACACAATTTATTAGTTCAAACAGATGCCTTCAGAAACAGGATTCCCCAGGAGCTGGTTCTTTCCACAGAAGCACGAGGGACACAGAGCATACCCCACGGATCATGTTCACTGAGTAAAAAACCTCTCAAACGTTCCGGCCAAGCAAAGTATTTGGCAAACATCGAAAGAGAAATGCCTAACCATATAAGTGGTGCCGGATCAAATCCCTCACGTTCTACCTGACCGGAAGAAGATTTTTGTGTCGTCACTGGTCACGGGACCATGCGCCCCTAAAATGGCTGTCGAACCAAATGGAAAAAACCACCAATAGCCGGTTGAACCCGTTTGGGTAAACTGGAATCTTACAGGCCCAGTGGACTTTAGTGATTGAGCGACAGAGCAGGGAAAGATGCACCAGAAATTGCTGATGCCACTGTCCAGAATTACGAGCTCGCGGGTTGAAAAATCGCCAGCCCGAAATATCTTAAAGGGGGGGGATATGTGATGAGGAAGGCAACTTGGTGAGCCTGCAGAGTTAGAGAAAATCAGTGATTGTACCTTTAAAAAACCATTACCGCAGTGCACAGGCTTCAGAGCAAGCTTAGAAGTTATGAGGCTAGGCCTGCCACACCCAAGCTCTGAGACGGAGAGTAGCAGGCTTGGAGCATGATAATGAGCACCTGTTAAGGCAGAGAGAAACGCTGCCCAGGAAGCACCTTTATAAACCCTGCTTAGGGAAAGAAAAAGGGGAGAAGAGCTGCTATCAGGAGGAAAAGGTTGATCAGAAGGGAAGAGCAGAGCAAACAAACACTCAAGGCGAGAGTCCAGGAAAGACAGAGTCAGAGAGGGAATCAGAGCAGGACTGGAAATTGAGCTGGAAGTTCCCAGAAAGAAAGTTCCAAGCAGAGGAAAGACGCAGGACCTGGAAAGAGTATGGCACAAGGGAAACCAGGCAAGAGCTGCTCAGACGGATGAGAGCAGGGCAGGTTCCAAACTTTCTGTTCCCGACCAAGAGGTTTCACAACACTCAAGAGGGGGGTACCTAGGTTTCAAACCAGGAGGCAGAAGAACCCAACAGCTCCAACAGAAGCAATGGGTAAACTCCAGAGAGGAACTGGGGCAAGAGAAACCAAAGAAAGATATCCAGTAATACAGTTCTCCATATCCCTTACCGGGTAGAGACGGACTGGAGGGAGTTACAGGAATCCTCAGCAAGAATTCCACCAGAGGCAGGTCATGAGGGCTCAGTGCAGGATATTATAATTCCAGAGCAGGAGGAAATGCAAGTGGAGTATAATGAACCAGGACCCCTTGATTACGGAAATGCCAATGGACTGTTCCTTTGTGTCGGGCAGGAGGCTACTGAATCATTGGGAGGGAGGAGTGGTCTAGTGGTTAGGACAAAAGTTAGTTCAGGCGCGAGGGGCTGGGGGTTCAAGTCCCACCTGGGGAAAGCAATCTCAGGCCAAGGGGACTGGGAGTTCTAGTCCTATAGGCTCTTCCTGTGGCAGGTCTTGGGCAAGCCACTTAGGACCCTCCATTGACCATGTCACTTGTAAGTATTAGCGTATGTGTCTAATATCCCTAGTAAATGTATCCCCAATTGAAGCTTTGAACTGCCGGTGAAAAGTTCTTTGGGATAAAATACAGAGGCTAACTGAATCCTTGGTTAAAAAAAAAAAACAGGAGTAGCAGCCTGAGTTAACTGCTGTTGGGAATAAAAGCCAACTACCAACGAAAAACTTAACCTTGATAAGGTAGGAACCGGGTTAAGTAAGACAAGCTTGCACAGCCACTGTATATTATCTCACTAAGGAAGCAGAAAGACATTCTTACTTTGATGAACCTAAGACAGCTGTACTTTTGATTTGCCTGTTGTGATTGATGACACGTCTGCGTCTGTTTTAATGCCTTTGAGCAGTTTTACTCCGCTTAAGGATGTAAATATTTTCTGTACTTATTTTGTCCTGGAGGACAATATCCAGATACTGTTGCGTTTGAAACCTTATTTGTGCCCCATATTTTGGGGAAAATAAACTGTGTCCATGTTTGCCTTCACTCGATGTCTCCATGGGGGACCTAGCGCTTTTTTAAGAGGGAAAACTACAACTCCAGAGGGCACTGCTATGAAGGAACAATAGTTTCACACACTTTAAAGAGGACTAAAACTGGCAGACCCCTAATCCCCCCCTAAAGCACGTGGCTGGGGATAGGGACACTTGACAGTAGTTTGGGATTTCAGGGAGAATTTAAGTTGGTTTTCAGGGGGGTTTGAGGACCACCGTACTTCAAATTACCAAAGGAGGAATAAGATAATTTGGAATATGGATGGGGCGATGCGATCCCTCAGTGGTCATTGGCTGTCTCTGTTCCTTATTATTCTTGTGAACATTTGGGAATGTGGTTGAAAGACAGACATCTCTTGTGCATTGCTTGTGCAGATGGATATAGTGGGTACTTGTTCTTTTAGCAATCCATTAAGCACTGACGCTACAGGCATATGCATTAGGTTTTCACATAAATGGAAAAAAATGTATGTTCCATTGTATATGAAAACTAAGATAGGGGGGGCATATTCAGCGCTGCGTAAAGAGGCTGGCCATTGCTGCTTTAATTTATAACAGGATATTCAGGTCCAGGCCATATCTGGGCATTTGAGCATGGAATATCTGGTTTGTTCCATAGCATTTTAGCTATCAGCGGCGACTATGGAGCCCACTAACCAGCCTAGCGTTAAAACACATTTAAAGTGTGGGCAGCCTTTCCAGATATCTAACTTTAGGCATTTTTAGTTAGGGTTTAAAGCTGCACTATCACTGCTGAATGGTTTAACTAAAGGTTGCCATCCCCACTGCAGCCCTGGAAACACCCCCAACATGGTAGGGTTTTATCCCAGGTAGGCGGGGGATATTCAGTACCACTAAACACATATTAATGCAATTGAATATTCCTGATGGCGGCATTTTAGCTGGTTCGCAGGTCTGCCGCTGTGATTGTTGGGGTTTTGTCCTGGTGTATCAAACTAACAAGTACCATATGATTGGGAAATTTTCGCAAAATTGCCATTGGTGAAACTTTCAGTTTTCATTGTGCATGCATGCATGTCCAGATACACTGGGAGCCAATCTGGGCGAAAGGGGGAGGAGGTCATGGAGGGGTCACCAGCTGATTGTTGCTTCGGTCATTCTGTTGGTCATTGTTATTCGTGGTTTGCCTAACTGCTGCTCTTCGACCCTTCCCTGCTGAAATGGGTGTTTCACTGCATCATTCTAAATGTGTGACTCGGAGAACCAGTGTGTTTTGACTTTTTCTGGGCCATCTAATGCATTCTTCCTCCCACGGTTTGCAGCTTTGTTGGCACACTGCATAGGCTTGTAATTGTATAAACTGCTTCACCCTCTGTAAATTGCCCATACCAAATTTTTCACCTAGCAGCATGGTTCTGCTACCAGTGTACTTGGCTTTTTCTGGGCCACTCCTGCCTTTGCAAACTGTGTGAGTGTCTTGGGCATGCTCAGTCACTCAACTTTGGAATGCAGATCCTAAGATCAGGAGAGGGACTGAACTGGAGCAATGAGAGAGGAAAAACAATACCAGTCACTTCCATCTGCAAGCCTTGAGATTCTTTTCAAATGCACTTATTTAATGTACTTGTTTGGAGGTGCTAGCAAGGGACGCACAGGTACTTTTAAACCCTTGAATGAAGAATGGTAGAGAAGCTCTGACAGAGGAACATGGAACTCCTGCCTAGTCAGCATGATACTTCCATTAGGCTATCAGTGGGAATGGCAAATTTCCACCGTCCTCCAGTACTGGACTCGTCAACTATCGTTATGTCAGTTCACAGGTTATTGGTCTTTGTATTAAAAGGGTTCCCAGCATATCTTGCTGCTGCATTAACACAAGTAAATAAGAACTATAAGATATGACCCATAACTGGGTTAGACCAAGGTCCATCTAAGCCAGTATCCTGTTTCCAACAGTGGCCAATCTAGGTCATTACGTACCCTAGCAGTTTCCCCAAAAGACACAGGTTCCACAATGCTTGTACTGGGTCAAGCAGTTGATATCCTGGGTCCCTTCTTAATAATGGTGTTATGGACCTTTCCTCCAGGAACTTGTCCAAAACCTGTTTTTAAACCCAAGCTACACTAACAGCCTTTACTACATCCTCTTGCGTAAACAAATTCCAGCGGTTTGATTTACACGTTTGAGCGAAAAAAATAGAGTTTACCCTGTAGCTTCATTACGTGTCCCTAGTCTTGTCTATATTCTAATAACGTAAACCAAATCGATCTATGTTTACCCGTTCCATTCCATTCATTAATTTATAGAACTTCTATCATATCTCCCCTGCAGCCGTCTCTTTTCCAGGTTAAAGAGCCCTAACCGGTTTTTAGCCTTTCTTCATAGGAGTAGCCTTCCATCCACCTTTACCATTTGTGGTGGCTCTTCTCTGAACTTTTTCTAATACATGCTAATGTCCTTTTTAAGAAACAGCATCCAGAATTGCACACAATATTCAAGGTGCAGTCTCACCATGGAACGATATAGCGGCATTATAATATCTTTTGTGTTTTTATTTTTCATTCCTTTCCTTATGATACTTAGCATTCTATTTGCTCTCTTGGCCGCGCTGTACAATGGGCCCGCCGAGGGTGTTAAGAATGCTATCCACAATGACACCCTAAATCCTTTTTCCTGGGTGGCGGTTCCTAATGTGGGAACCTTGCATCGGTGTAACCATAGTTTGGGTTTGTTTTCTTCCCTAGGTGCATAACTTCTGCAATAGGTACCACATTAAATTTCATCTGCCATTTTTGATGCCCAATCTTCTAATTTATCAAGATTCCTCTTGCAATTTTCCACAATCCTCTTGGGTTTTAACAAACTTTAAATAGTTTTGTAGTCATCTGCAAAATTGAGTAACCTCACTCATTATTCCCTTTTCCAGGTCATTTATGAATATGTCAAAAAAGCGAGCGGACACAGCACAGATCCCTGGGGTACCACCCACTCATTTCACAACTTTCATCCTTGGGAAAAAAATTGCCATTTAGCTCTACCACTCTGCTTTCTATCTTTAAACCAGCTCGACTGAGTCGTTGGCTCTTTTTTCCAATTGATCTTCCTCAAGCTCTTCTGGGCTATCGCTGGCCAGTTGCTCGGAGCCCCACTACCCACCTGCTTTTGTGGGCCTTTGCCAAGGTTACATCCTCTTATTCTTCTTTACATCCCTAAGCATTTCATCTAAAAGTCCATCAAAGTCCTCACGTGGCAGGACTCTAACTTCAGGGCCATATAGCTTAGCCAAAACCTCACCCCAGCATACAGCTTGGACGCAGGCCATCCCTTCTGCGTTTGTGTTGGCTCTCCTCTGCTGTTTGGGGCCTTTCAAGCAATCTGGGTGCTGTGACTGTGCTAGTCCTCCTTGCATCATTAAGGGTCGTTCCCACCCAATATGATGCTTTCCTGTGGACGGGCTTCCTGGCATAATTTAGAGCCTTCCAGACAGTATACATAGATACTGTGCTGTTGCTGGTCTTCCTGGTATAATTTAGGACCTAGGTCTAAATTATAGTGTGTATTATAGTATCTCCATCACATTCTCCACTTCTTAGGAAGTTCTCATATTAAGGCTATAATTTTGTGTTCTGGTTACTAATATCAAATTATTCTAGAATATTACCAAAAGTCTATAGCTCCTAAAAGGCCACGCATAGACAAATATGTAACAGCCCCAGCCCATCCACAAATGACTCGGATTCACATTTCAGTACAAATACTTTCTAGAGGCTGAAAATACTAAATCATGAAGATGAAGAAGGGACAATAATGAAAATGAAACTGGCGTTCCTGAAAACTGCAGAACTATTTCACAGTGATACTGAAGATGAGGACCTTCAATGGCTTTCCCCGATAGCAATACCAGAATTAAATCTGATGTAGAATGAGTTTGGCTATGTTTCATGCACTTTATTCAAGAGTGTTATTGGCAAAGTGAAAGTGAAAACAGAATAAATCAGTTTTAAAAAAAACAGCAGTGTTGTTCTTGAGCTTTATTCATAGAACTCACGATTGATTATAGCGGGGGGGGACTTTTAGCTATGATTTTCCTTTGCAAAAATGCCTCATTTTGGCCTCTGTGACTTATACTCAGGGAGCGACCTTATAAGTTCGAGAAAATACGGGTAAACAGGACTGGCCTAAAATTGTGCCAATGTTATATTTGGAGCAGGCAGATTTAACTGGCTACGGAGTTGCTTTATGTTCTGGATAATGTTGCCCAGAAAACTTTATCTGGATAAATTTCATGCCATTGCCGTGCTGAACATTGCCCCCTATATATCCAATTGAACTGCTACATCCCTTATACTACTTTTTCAAAGAAAGATTTTATAGGTGTTAAATAAGGCAGCACTGCAGTTCAGTGGCAGTCATAAAAAGCCAAATGTACCTTCTTTCCTCTCACCAACTAAATATAGTCAAGAGCACTAAAAGTAGTGTAAATGGTATTTAGGCATCTCTTTAAATTAGTCTGTAGAGACAGATCCATGCCCAGAACTCAAGTCCAAGATGACGCAGAATCCTGCATAAAGGGTCTAAATAAATAGTCAATAGGGCATTACTGGAGTGTCTATTTTTGCCCATTTCATACAAGGCATGAATAGTACAGGTTATAAAGACCACTTTGTCAGGATATTCTTGGATTAACAATGGCCGAATTTTGGTCTTCTGCTAATTAATCGTTATTTACCTAAAGAGACCTGTTTTGTGAACCTGAAGACCATAGGTGAGTACTTCAGCATTTAATCATTCCCCCTTTATGTATAAAAGTAAATAAGCTATTACAGTATGTATAAGGAAAACACATGGCTGCTAAGGAGCTGAAGCATACTAACATGTACTGTATATTCATTCATTTCCTACCAGCTCCTATATGTCCTAGTGATGATTATTGGAGTTAGAATGAGTGGTCACAGAGCTGGCACAAGTCGTGCATCCTGCTATGAATCAATCACATCCGATCACACCTGAGTAACATGGACTTAGGAACTGCTGAAGAGAAAATCTCCAGTTACAATGTCATGCAATAATTAATCAAGTGCAAAAGAAGCCAAGAGGAAAAAACAACAGATACCTCTAAATGATTAAAGGTCCCTGTGCTCCGAGAAGCAAATAACATTTACTAAGACAATGTTGATTACAATGAAGGGAACACTGAAGGGTTGTGAATGTCATATTTTCTTTTTGCTTGATTAACCTAGAACATTTTTGCTGCAAGGAATCAAGCATCTATAGATATTGATTTGTGAACATTTTTTTTAATCATTGGAATTTTCCAGATATGTGTCATAGTCTTCATTTCTTCTTGATTGCCAACAAGTCTACTTTTCAGGATAACCACATGAATATTTATGCATACGGTTTGGTCTAAAACCACATCAACTCCATATTAATTGTAAGAAAAAAGAAATGTATTTGTTTGTTTGGCCATTAATCTAGAAGGCCAAAGTTATTTTGCAAAAGGTTTGGTTGACATTTCTGGAAACTCATAACGTTTCAGCAGTAAATAGATTTCCTCTTGCTTCAAGTGTCAGTTCAAGCACATAGAGCGTGATTCCATAACATGCAAGTCCAGTCCACAGGCACGTCTAAATGAAAAATGGGCCCTGTTTGACCCTAATTCCACATGTGCGTGTCTGGAATCAGGGGCATAGACGTGTTCGATGCGGCATGCAAAAACTCCAGAACACAGGCGAATTCCAAAAAGATGTATGGATACGTTGCTGCCCGTCTGCGTGCGGCCACACCTCCTCAGTGAAAACATGCATCCCCAAAGTGAGATGATTTTCCTGACATACCTTGCAGCAAAACATACATGGCAGTAGGAGAGAATTGTATCTGTGCTTGCATTGGTCATCTCTGACAAGTCTGTATAATGCTATGTATGGTCCAGAAGAAATCAGAAATGGTCCTTTACACCTAAATATCACAGCATATCCCTGACAATAAAACTAGGGACCCTCAAATTGCACTACTAGATGCCCAAGAGCATCAGCATTCTGTCTATACAAATATGTACATTTGTGAGACCTCTGATAGTGCTATGTGCCCTGTTGCATGCATTCATTCTGAGGATCCCTTATCGTTGACAGGGATATGCAGTGATATTTAGCCATAGAGAATCCTTTCTGATGATATCCTGTTCAAACACACTGGTATCTGGTCATGTTGCGATCATCCCTACGGACCAGGTAATGGCCAGGCAATGATGTCCCCCCAAAATTGCATGGCATGGAGTCCCAGAACTACTATTCTGATCTGCGGTTCTCACCCACACATGAATCCATCCTATTCTCAGCCACATACAATCACATCAACAGTCCCACTACTAGAAAGATAAGAATTGTTAGGGTGCCCTAGATAATCTCCTCTAACTGACACAGCACTTGTCAGCATAGCCAGAATAATCACCATTGCACCTCGGAATATTACTGTAGGGGTCTTTAGTAATGGTGTCGTAACCATACAACCTTCCCCCACCTCTGCACTATGTTCTTTACAACTGCATATTGTGGTCTTCCAGAATGCAGACCCACTGGTTCTAAATATCGTTGTCACAGTCATCATCTCTATGGGATGCATTGCAGAGCAGAGCCGAAAAGTTTCTAAAGTCCTGGCCTTATTCCACGCTTTCACTGATATAACGTGGATGCCCATGGGGAACACACAGAATGTATATGGGCCTTTCCTGAATTATTACTAAGCATTTATAAGTGCCACAACATATGAAGCACTGTACAAACATAAAAAGAGACAGTCCCTGCCCGTTAGAGCTCACAATCTAGTCAAGACAAAATATGAAATAAATTAGATAGTACAAATAACAATTAACAAGACAAGAATAAATGTTTATGGAGAGAACAAGAAAGGACGAGTTAGGAACAAAAAGCAATAGTGAAGAAATGGGATTTCAATTTGGATTTGAAGATGCCAGGGAGGAGGCTTGGCGGACAGAGACAGGTAGAGAATTCCAGGGAAAGGGTGCAGCCAGTTGAAAGGAGTGAAGTCTAGAATTAGCAGTACGAGTAAAAGGCATGGATAAACAAAGACAATTAGATGAGCGGAGTAGGTGAGAGGGGGTGTAGCTAGAGATGAGGGATGAAAGGTAATGAGGGGCAGAAGAATGAAAACATTTATAGGTTAGAAGGAGGAGTTTAAACTGGATACGGAAGCGGATGGAGAGACAGTGAAGTGACATGAGAAGAGGAGTAATGTGTGAAAAACGAGACTGACGAAAAATCAGACGAGCTGCAGAATGTTGAATAGACTGGAGAGGAAAGAAGTAGTTAGCAGGGAGGCCAGCAAGGAGAAAGGTTACAGTAATCAAAGCGGGAGGTGATTAAAGAGTGGACAATCAGTTTAGTAGTGTTATCAGAGAGAAAGGGTGAATCTTGGAGTTATTGTAAAGAAAGAAACGGCATGTTTTAGCAATGTTTGGATATGTAAAAGGAGAGAGATGAGTCAAAGATAACACCAAGGTTCCATGCCGAAAAGACAGGAAGGATAACAGAGTTATCCACAGAGATTGAGAAAGGGGAAGGAGGAGGGGAGGCATTAAGGGGAAAGGACAAGGAGTTCAGTTTTGGCCATGTTCAGCTTCAAGTGGCGGTTTAGGACATCCAGGAAGCAATGTCAGAGAGGCAGGCCGAGATCTTAGCTTGAATTCAGGAGAGATAACAGGCGTAGAGAGGTAGATTTGAGAGTCGTCAGCATAGAGATGATAGTGAAAGCCATGGGAAGAGATAAGGGCACCAAGGGCATTGTATGTCTATGCTGCTGACCACGCTCCCATTCCACTCCCTCCTGCTCATGTTCTGATATCCCCGTAGTAGCGCTATGTATGTGCAGAGCCATGGGGGTTTCAGAAGACATCTACACTGCACGTCCAATGGGCTTATTCGCATTCTGCAATAACCCTATAGGTCACGATTCTATAAGGTGGATAAAGAGGCTGCACGTCCCAACAGGATGTGCAGTCCTGTTATTTGCCTTCACAGTATTCTGTCCCTCACCCCCCCCCCCCCCCCGGAACAAACAGAGCCTCTGTGCATGCTGTGAAGGACGGGATGGCCCAGGGCCGAGAGTGGGAGGGGCATGGGCAGGACGGACCTCCAGATGTACAGAGCCAATTCCGCTCAAGTCCTGTATATCCTAGGAGCATCGGGGGGGAGGGGGGGCGGCGAGAGTATTCCACCTCAGAGGTGGAATAAGTACTGGTCACACGAGCACCCTGATCAGACGGCCAGGTCCCCTGAGGCAATGGAGGCATGCAAGGTGGATCCACGCCGCCCACTCAGATCCCTGGCTGCCCCTGTTAGGGGTCGGGGATGGGGAATCAGGGTCTCAGCAAGCAGCGGTGCTGGTTGTGCCATGGGGAAGACGTTCCCACAGCAATGCAGGGGCAGCTGGGCTGGATCCTGCACCCATGGGAGCGTCTTGCTCCCACGGTGCATAATTGGATTCTAATGGGCCCGTCCAAGTCAGGGCCATCCAGATGTTCCAGACGTGTCCCTTCTAGGATCAGGTAATATTTAAATTCTACAGTCAATGTTCTTTATAAACACTGGCCACACCATTTAAATAAAATATGGATACGGAACATCAAACTGAATGAGAGTAAAATGGTCTTACGTTTTTAAGCCACTGATGCACTCATGCTGATGCATTCTAGACTAGCTGATTTTAGAATGTATTGTGGTAGCCCCAAGTAGAGCATATTATAATAGTCCAGGTTATATAAGATCAACAGCTGGACTATCATCCAAAAATCCAAGTTTTCTAAATATAAGCGTAACCTTTGTGTTAATCGCAGCCTAAAAAAGACATTCCTCACTATTCAGGACTTGGTCTCAAAATGAGAAACATGAACCTAAGATTAGCCAAAATTACCAGTCTGGTCCTCAATAGGAATAAGATGACCATTTAATGCCAAAGATGAAAGGGCAACGTAGGACACATCTTTGCAAAACTATCATCGCCTCTCTTTTCTTATTATCTGCCTATCACTAAACAATGATATGAAATTTTTGCGCAATGTATGAAGAGGAGATAGGAGATGACAGAAAACTGTTCAATAATCAATCATCAGCATACAGTCTAAACTCGTCCAAGAAGACGCAGAACCTTGTAAAAGAGGTTTAAATAAATATTCAATAGAATGGGGGAGAGAACATGCCCTCAGGAAGACAGACCTGCTGGACTCTATCTGTAAGAAAGAAGGTGAAACCATTGTAAGACTATCCCTGTCGCACATCCACCCCTGCCAACTGATTCAATAAAATGGTAGGAACCATTGAGTCAAAAGCCAATGAAACTTCAACAAATAAAAATAGATAAACTACTGTCTACTTTCCAAACCCCAAAGTACATAGTCAACCAGAGATATCAATAAGGTCTCTAGGTCAAGCCCCCTCTGAAAGCAGTGTTGCCAGTTATCTAAAATTAACTGATTTTCAACAAACACATCCAGATGGACACACACCCCTAGTGTGCAGGCAGCCATAGGGCAGGCGGTGTTGAAGAAAAGAGTCAGCGCTGCAGGTTACAGGGGAGCCTGCGGGGAGGACATCCCTGTAGGCATGCAGTGGCACATCAAGCCATCCTTGGGCCCGATTCTTTATGCTGCGGGAATGATTTGTTTCCGCATTACAGAATCGAGTCATCATAGGCCTGTCCTGCTCGGGGCCATCCGGATGGCCTGGACGTACCCCTTTCTGAATCGTCTCACCTTTGTCTTCCTGTTTCTTCACACCTACAAAAACCTTCTTTGACTAAATCCATAGTCATGACCATATCACGTGGCATCATGCAACGCACCATGCATACATGAAGAAGGGAGGCTAGAGAAATGTACTCAGTGTAGGTGGGATCTTTAATAAAGGTCTTGATACAGTGGAGGCACACCATACAAATAGGTCCACATGACAGGATGACATGAGTGCACAGCAAATATGGAAGTTGCCAGGAAATTATGGTGGGTCTCAGGCTACCTGCCCTTATGTACACATTAAAACAGGTTGTGGAACCTTGCGGAGCACATATAAATGGCTAAAACACAAATAAGAACTCTGGCTCCCTTCCCCTATGAAGAGACTAAAACAGGCTAGGGAGCCCAGCTGAGCACATATATATATATAGCTAAAACACAAGTAAATGTCCTTCCCCGTCCCTCCCTCCCATCCTTCCCTACATTTGCACTCCCCTTGTGCTTGGTTGCCACCTGCAGGGGAAGAAGAGAAGCAATTTAGCAGCTTGCATCGGACATTGTAACATATAGTGCAGTCTCACCTACCATTTCATTCTCCTCCACCAACACCAGGCAAACTTTGTGAGAGGGAAGCCTCCTGTGGATACTTGCAACTATGAGAGGTCCAATTCAGCAAGGTCATTGCTCAGTGGTTTAGAACAGAACATTTTCAAAACATATGCAGGACCTGAAAGAATAAACTTCAGAATTACACATATAGTTCAGGCGAATGCACTTTAATGGATTTCATCTCCTCAACTATGCATGAACTATCAGGAATGTGTGGGGTGTGGAGGGGCAGTATAATTTTATAACAAGGCATCTATAAAAATTCACCTAAATGTGCCTATTTCATAAAGGTTTCAAAATGATTAAATCCTCAAACTACAACTCAGTGATATATTGAGACCATCAGAATAGTGTGTTTAATACACAGCCATAATTCAGCTGTTAAATTAGCTGTCCGTATCAATCATCAGCCCCAAGTCATACTTTTTAACTTTTATATGCATTTAAAATTTAACATGGAGCTCAAACCATGCAACCAGCATTTACAGTAGTTGTGAAAGACTTTCAGTGGCTTCTCGGCATCCAAATACTGACAAGATAAGTTACATATCTTAAATGTCATGGTTCAATATCCACCCTTAATCACATCTAACTCAGTTTTGTGCTCAATGGCTCACTAGTTGGTGCATTAGCAACTCAGGAGCCTCTGCTTTTTGTATTCAAAGAATTAAACTTCTCTTTGCTCATGCTACAGCTTTCTATGGTGTTGTAATCTGCCATCAAATTATCACTCTGCCTAACCCCTGAGGAAGAAACGCAAAACTCGGTAGTGAGTTGGGTGCAACCGGTAGTGGAGATAAAATTGTGTCTATCGAACAAGACTATTTCAGATAAGTAATTTATCAATATTTAGACACCAGGATGCCACTGAAAATCTTTTTGCATATAAAAGTTAAAAAATATTATTTGAGACTAATGATTGATAGGGAGAGCTGTGGATGAAGCTCACTATTCTGTTGCTCCCAAGATTTCAAGTTGTCGCTGCTCATTGTTCCTTCAATCAGGGTCTGTTTGTTTTTTATTGGTATTTTATAAGGGCAGCAAAGACCCCTATGTACCTTTATAAAATAGGCTCCTAGAAAAATGCTCAGCACACAAATTCTCTCAAAGAAATTTACTCCTACTCTGAGACTGGTATAGATTTGTGCGTATGCTCTATGGAGGTAATTTTATAAAATATGTTTAGCACATACATGCCAGCATGCACACGTAAAAAGCTCTTGTAAAGGTTCCTCGTGTAAAAGTATGCACGGTGCAATTAGTTGCATATTTGCATGAGACTTTAGATGTGGTGGAGGAGTTTGGGCAGATCATGGGCCAAGTTGCAATTTAAGCCTATATTTTATAAAATACATATGTACATGTATTTTGCTTACTCGCAAACAGGCGTACTGTAAATGTCCATGGCTTCAGTCCAGCTGTGATTTTTGCTGGCTTACCTCTAGTGCCAAACTAAAAATAGGCATCTAAGTAGCTTTTGCATGTAGACAAACTATTATTAAATTACTTCCTTTGTGAGTATGCATGATGCACCGGTTGTGTCCACAGGGTTTTTGGAATTTGTATTGTGATGATGAACCTTTTAATGCAGCATATCTGAAATTTGAATGCCGATCAACTATCCCTGATGCAGATAAGTTGGAAACACAATATCGTTTTGGATATTGTTGTGAAATACATGAATTTATAATTTTATTAACAAATTGTAAAAGATATATGAATATTTGACTTCATGAAAAATTCTTTTGGACCCTAGAATGAAGATAAAGATAAGGCATGATATATATTGAGTGAGCTTGGGGCTTTTTGAGCTTATAATTTTATGGATCATGATGAAATGAGAGCCGTCCTAGTTCATTAGCCTGGTGTCTCCTTTGACTTGGAATGTTGGAAGTTGTATAGCTCTCACAATTTGAGGTCCATTTAACAGAAATTTATATATTCATATATGTAAGGGATTCTTTCTTGGGGTGTATCAGTTATATAAAGGACATGTATACATTGCAAATCTACCCCTGCTCACCCATGGCCAGCGTGATCATTAGGCAAACTAGACAGTCAGCTAGAGTGCTGACATCACAGAGGCGCCTATTGCCGCTGCTGCTGCCATTGAAACTATGATGCAGTGCTTACCTAATCTCTCCATTTCTGTGTCATGGTCCCTGTCTTCTTTTTTTTAACTTCTTTATCTATATTTTTCAACAAAATACAAAAGAAAAAAAACAAATTACAATAAATCAAAATACATAATACCTCTCTGTAACAAGAAACAAGAAATGAAAATGGCTATTTGCAGCCCACCCTACCCTGGCCCTCCCATCATCATGCGATCATCAGGGTCTATAGAAAAAAACAAAAAAACAGCTGAAAGCCTGCAAGGCCTACAAGGGATATAGAAGATCAAACACTCCACTACATAAGAAATGAGAAGATTTGACTAATAACCCCTTATTATATATCATATTGTGCTTTATAAAGGTAATTCTATAGGAGTTTCCACTTAAGAAAAGTGGAAGGCATAAGGGTTCTACCACACCATGGCATTTGCTCATATTTGCAGCATAAGCACAAACGGTTCCACCATTTGTGCCATCTAAGCTCTGCTGTATGTTTTCAGTTAGAAATAATGAGATGTAGGGCCACTCCCAACATGAAGTCAAATAAAAACTGACAATCCCTCTGTAACGACGAGATGTCAATTGCTGATTAAAAAATGACCATAGACCAGGAGAGAGTGGCCCGGAATCCCAGTACCTCTTGAATGCAATTCCATATTGAAACCCAATAAGACTGAATGTTAGGGCATCTCCCCGACAAGACCAACACTCATTCCCAGCTGCCTTATCCCATTTAGCAACCTTTACCGCAAAGATGTACAAAACTTGTGAGACAGAGGCAGATTGAGAAACCCTGTTTATCTTACTCCAGAATTTTGTCCAAGTTTCTGGAGAGAGAACTTCCCCAGTGTCATGTTCCCATAATCATTGAACACCAATGGCCTGAGAACTGTTGTTCTGAACCACCAGTTTATAATATTGAGAAGCCACCCCAGAGGTCATATATACTGAGTTTATCTTACTCATCAACCCCCACTCGTCAGACAACGATGTAATATCCAACTGAGATTTCTCTATACAATGCCCCAGCCAAATCCACTGAAAGTACAGGGATTGAGGCAAATCAAATTCACTTCGCAAAGAGGAAAAAGGTTTCCACTTACCATCCATTATCAGTTGGCCAATGCTCCAAATAACCCCTGCTAAACCATTTTTGCCATGCAAATGAACTTTGATTGATTTTAAAAAAAAGGACTATGCCAGATGGATATTAATTTTGATAGGCAATCCTCCTTAGGAATTGCATTTACTAACTGTTGAAAAGTCTTCTGAGTGTCCGATATAACCCTATGAGACTTCAACCTCTTAATAGACACCATGCCAAGAAGAAGATTGAAGGGGAAAGGAAAGGAGCACTTAATTTCTCTTCTAGTTCAAGCCATACTGGGCATATACCTATGGCCCCCTCCACCCATCGTGAACCTTGTTTTAGCAAAAAAAGCACAGAGAAAGGCCTGAAAGTCAGGGAAATTCATCCCCCTTCCTCTTTTTTAAATTTGAGTTTCCTAAAAGCAATTCTAGGTGGTTTATTTTTCCATAGAAATTTAACCAGAATCCTTTCAATTTGACGATAAACTTTACTTGTAAGAAAGACTGGTAGCATTTCTAATATATAATTCATTTTAGGAGTGATAGTCATCTTTATAGCCTCAAGATGACTCCACCAAGAAAGATAGACCAGCAACCACTTTGCTGTTATATTACAAACTGTAGTTAGGATCTCTTCTTCATTGTACTGTAGGGTTACACTAAGTGGGTAGCAATAGTGAACTCACCATCTTAGGCTCCCATACAAAAGGAAAATCCTTCATATCTGTCCTACATACTCTTGAGTTCAAGGGGAAGATGACAGACTTTGACCAATTAATTTTATAGCCAGACAATCCTGAATATTTATTTATCAATTCTAAAATGACTGGTATGGAGCTAGGTGTGGTGAAAAGCAGCAAATCATCCGCATATGCAGATAGTTTAATTTCCATGCCAGCAACAGAAACGCCCTTAACCGCAAGGCTTTGTCTTATCAGTAAGGCCAAAGGTTCCAATGCCATATTGAAGAGAATGGGAGCAAGAGGACAACCCTGATGGGTACGCCGCCCTAGACTGAGTCGCATTCACAGAAATTTTCGCACTCGGTCTCGCATACATAAGTTTAATTAGATTGAATAAACCCTCACCAAATCCAAACCACTTCAGAACAGCAAACAAGAAAGGCCACTCCAACCGATCAAACGCTTTCTCTGCATCTAGTGAGAGTCCCACAAGAGGGTCCTCTGTTTCCTCCACGTCTTCCAAAACGTGACAAAGAACTCTGGCATTATCGGCTGTAGAGCATCCCTCAGTAAAGCCACATTGGTCCAGGTGAATCAAAGAAGGGATCAAATTGGAGAGACGACTAGCTAAGATGGTGGCAAAGATTGTATTATCTGCGTTTAACAACGAAATTGGCTGATAGTTACTAACTAACTGAGGGTCCTTCCCAGGTTTTTTTAGAAAAACAATGTTTGCAGAGGCAAACGCTCCGGTCTCTGCCGCATTGTCCAGAAGAAGTCTATAATATTGTTGAAGGTATGGCCCTAATGTTTTGGAAAATGTTTTATAGAATTCAGCCGGCAGGCCCTCTGGTCTGGTAGCCTTGACAACTTGCGTAGAGTCAATAACCTGAATAATTTCCATGACTATGATCTGTTTATCCAGTCCGACAGCAGTTTCTTGATCTAACACCGGCCTTTGAATATTATTTAGCAAACTATCAAACTCCTTCACAGAGAAATCTATCTCTGGGGAGTATAACTGAGTGTAAAACTGGCAAAAGGTCTCTGCAATGTCGGGGTCCTTGACAATCAATTGTTGCACCTGAGGATCCCTTAAAGCTGTAACGCGCGAAGCTTCCTTACAATCGTTTAACGAGTTAGCTAGCAGCCGTCCAGCTCTATTACCTTTCAAGTAATATTGTCCTTTTTGCCCTTGAATATTTTGTGAGGCCTCAGTGGTCAAAATCGAATTATATCTCAATCTAAGGCGCTGCAATCTTATCAAAATGTTAGGATCAGTTTTCTGACATAAAATACGTTCACCTGTTTTAATCTGCTTTTCTAGTGCACCAAGTTCTGCTTTACGCTGCTTGGCCTGCTTTATAGTAAAACTAGTAATGTTGGCTCACATACTAGCCTTGAAACCTTCCCAGCACGCCCACCTCAAGGAGTCTTGAGGTAGATTGAATTGAAAATACTCCTCTATAGCCACCAGGATGGTCTCGCAAAATTCCTGACTGGCTAGAAGAGTCCTATCAAATTGCCAGCGTGAGTGAGATTGATAGCTCATTGAGTCAAATAGGGTGAATGAGATTGCGGAATGATCAGAGATGTGAGCCACATGAATAGTAGACTCACTAATTCTAGAACAAAGTCCCTTGGAGACTAGGAAAAAGTCTATACATAATAACGAGTTATGAGGAGGAGAAAAGAACATGTATTTTTTATCTGCAGGGTGTTGCAACGCCATATGTCTATCAGGCCCAATTCCTGCATTAGAGATATAAGAACTGGGTGATCCTTGGGAACCCTAATGGTTCTCACTGGACTCCTATCCACCAATGGGTCTAGCATGACGTTGAAGTCTCCCCCCACAACAGTCAGATATCTGGACACCTCCTGTGCCAAGGCCGCAATAGAACAAAAAGAAGTAGGGCAATCAATGTTAGGAGCATAAATATTAATTAAGGCCAGTTCAGTGGAGCCAGTTTTAATGATAGCCATTGTCCACCACCCATCAGTATCAGACCTAGTTTGAATAACAATGGGGGATAGAGCTTTCCTCACTAAAATGGCTACCCCATTTTTCTTATGATGGGCAGCTGAAAAAGCCACTAGAGAAAAGGGTTTTATATCTAGTTTTAATGACTCCTTTACATTCAAGTGTGTCTCCTGTAACAGTAGGATGTCAGCACTTTCTTTCCTACCGTACAGAAGAATCTTTTTGCTCTTAATGGGATTGTTAATGCCCTTAATATTCAGTAAAACTATCTTAAAGGAAGACATACTGACAATATAGCTCAGATTGACAGTCAAATGTTGCAAAAACATACCAAATTGTAGCATATACTGTAATTTTACATTGTAGGACAACAACTTAAGCACCCTCAGAGTGTTAGCTGCACTTATAGCCCAAAAAGGAAAACCCAACAAAAGGAGACACAATTTAGCCCTGGCCCCTAAACATGATCCCTCATAATAAGAACACATAATTCTGAAAAACAAATCACAAACAAACCAAACCCAGGGGGGCTATATAACACACAAAACTTAGCGGGTGAGCCCACCAGGACAAGACAGATACGGAGGGCAAAATGACCTAGTACATTATCACTTCTATGTCACTTAAAATATTTCACTTTGCCTACCTCCCACAATAAGAGTAAAGATAATGTACTCATAACCCAAAACACCAGAGCTGCATGGCAGGGCAGCCCTCATCGAATCAGTTTATGATCTAGAAGACCCAGCCTAATGAATAAGGGCCATCCCGCTCTTCCAAGCCCCAAGACACTCTCAACCACCATAGACATCACAGACAACATAGAACATAAAAGAAGAGAGAGAGAACGGAAAAACATCTTGACCAGGATAGTACCCTGGAACTCCTTCAAAAGAGACAGAATGGATGTCCCAGTATATAGCAATACTGCATGATTAAATGTCGCTTCTGCATGGATAAGTCGCATCACATGACCTCAGACCAGTCAAATGCCCATGATAGCAAGCACTGTAGAACTTTAGCAAATAAGAGCTGCAAAGTGAATTTCACCGCATCACCGCCGACTCCTTATCTTCCAGAAATGCATATAACTCCCCTGGATCATCAAAAGTCTTGGTCTGGTTATGCAGTGTAACTCTCATGCAGGCAGGATAGAGCAGCCCAAAATGGGCCTGCAGCTTTTTACAAGCGTGGACGCAGCGCCAGAAAACTCTTTCTCTGATCCACCGTCGCCTTCGCGAAGTCCAGGAAGGACATGAGTTTATGTCCCTGATATTCCAAAGATGAAAGTGCTCTGGCTGCTCCCATTATTTGCGATACTTGCTGAAAACGTAAAACTTTCAAGACGATTGGGCATGGACGCTTCCTGCGACCACGGACTGAGTAGGCACTCAATGGGCGCGCTCGATCTCGAATGGCATGGCAAACTGCAACTTTAACACACCCGGAATCATGGCCTACAAAAAGGATACCATATCAGGGCCCTCTGCTCCCTCAGGAACTCCTAGTATTCTTATGTTGTTCTTTCAAGAGCAATTATTACTGTCTTCCACCTCTCTTTGTAATGAACTTATCAGCTTGGCCTGCTTCTCAACAGCCTTTAGCCTTTCCCCATGTGATGCCACCACATTCTCTACCTTCTCCAAATGAGCTGTAATTGACTCCAAAGAAATTCTCAAAGCATTGATATCTTCCTGCATTGCACATAGCGATTCTCCATTAGATTTGACCAAGTCTTTGACTGCCCGAATCTCAGCCAGGAGCTCCTGCAAGGTCTCAGGACAATCTCGGATGAACGCCATCTTGTGAGGACAGAGAGGTTCCATTTTGGTTCTCTTTGCGCTGGCGTTTGAGATACTTGGTAATCCAGCCATGTCAGTTTGGGGCCTGCATATCCGGGATCGTATGATATCAAAGTAGGTAGGAACTATTTGACTAAAGACAGCAGAAGTCAGGATTCTTGCCTATTGCCCTCTGGAGCACAGCTCTTAAGCATCCATCTTGACCAGAAACCAGGCTCCGCCCCAAGTCCCTGTCTTCTAAGGCCTGCTGTTTCCGATGGTATGATGCTAAGATGACTTTAAGGAGTATACATGGCCACAAAAGGTTCAGTTTGTGCATGTTTAAAAAGAGATTTTCTCGCTTTTCTTTTCTTTTTTATTTCCCCATGTGAGGCCACCACATTCTCTGCCTTCTCCAAACAAGCCATAATTGACTCCAAAGAAATTTTCAAAGCATTAATATCTTCCTGCATTGCACATAGCAATTCTCAATTAGATTTGACCAATTCTTTGATTGCCCGAATCTCAGCCAGACGTTCCTGCAAGGTCTTAGGACAATCTCTGATGACCGCTATCTTGTGAGTAGAAAGGTGTTCTGTTTTGGTTCTCTTTGCGCTGGCGTTTTGAGAAACTTGGTAATCCAGGTCTAACAACGGTAAGGATTTGAGGGATTATTTTTATTAAATTGCTAGCTCTCTGACTGGGAGCTCCTAAAAGGGTTTTTGTATAATTTTAAAGCAAAGTTACTTTCTTTTTGGTGCTTTAGTAGAAATATTTCCTTGAGCAGAGTAGGTTGTTGAACTTGAGTAACCTTCTCAGCTTTAGGGAACTGCTGACACCTAATCAGGAGTTAGTGGGCCTGATTACCTGAGAGCAGCTGAGGCCTGCATAAAAGGCTCCAGAGCCCTGTCCTGTTGAGGCATTCCTAACAGGGGCTCTACAGGTCAAACAATGGTAAGGATTTGAGGGTTTATTTTTATTAAATTGCTAGCTCTTTGACTGGGAGCTCTTAAAAGGGTTTTTGTATAATGTTAAAGCAAAGTTACTTTCTTTTTGGTGCTTTAGTAGAAATATTTTATTGAGCAGAGTAGGTTGTTGAACTCTAGTAACCTTCTCAGCTTTAGGGAACTGCTGACACCTAATCAGGAGTTAGTTCCCTACCTACCCACCCCAACTCCCACGCACTCCTAGTGAGCAATCTTGCTTTATAGGGCACCTCCCCATTTAACAAAGCACAGAGACTTGGAGCAGCACATTTTGAATATAATTAAAGAGATTTAACTGCTTTTTCTCTGAAAGGACAGCTGGGGAAACTCTCTCTTTTGCTTTAACAGATACCTAAGCTCCGCGAACAGCACAATGGCTGGGAAATATCGTATCGCAAAAGCTGTTGACCCCGTTACAGCTTCTGCCTCTGTCCAGACAGAGGTCATAATGCCAGTTGAAGGACCGGTTCCATGTGCAGGATGCCTGCATGCTGAAGCTCTGAGGAAACAAATGGAGGAACTCAGAGAGGAAAATGCGAGGCTGAGGAGCATTCAAGACAGTGAGAAGTACATTGATGAGATGCTTCTTGCAGCAACCAAGCTTTCCAGCAGAGGAGAAGATGGGTGCCAACAGAATGTTGATGGTTGGTCACAAGGGCCTACAGAATCAGCAATCCAACTTCTCCAGCCCTTGAATTGAAGAACCATTATACAGCCCTGGAAGTGGAGGAGGTGAAAACATCCCTGGAAAGGGAAGAACCAGAGCTCAAGTACCCCAAAGTTGCAGAATCAGTGACCACAAGGAAGTGAAGGGTAGTGGTGGTTGGAGACTCTCTTCTGAGGGGTACTGAGGCATCCATCTGCCGACCAGACTTGATGTCCAGAGAGGTATGCTGTCTGCCTGGTGCTAAAATCCAAGATGTTTACGGAGAGTTTGCCGAGACTCATCAAGCCCACTGACTATTACCCAATGTTGCTAGTCCATGTTGGAACAAATGATACTGCCAGGTATCCCTCGGAACATATCAAAAGTGACTTCATGGCTCTGGGACAGAGGGTGAAGCAGTTAGGTGCACAGGTGGTGTTCTCTTCAATTCTCCTGGTTGAGGGTAAAGGCCAAGACAGAGAGGCTCACATCCTGGAGATGAATGCATGGCTGCGTGGATGGTTGTCATTGAGAGCATTTTGGTTTCCTAGACCATGGGATGCTGTTCCAAGGGTTGCAGAGCAGAGATGGCATTCATCTGTCCAAGAAAGGTCAACGCGTCTTCGGTAGTAGACTGGCAAATCTACTAAAGAGGGCTTTTAAAAACTAGATTCACTGGGGATGGGTGAAGAAAGCCCCCAGGTAGGTGATACATTAAAAACCTTTATGGAAATGGGTAATATATGGAAAGCAGTGTGTATAAATGCCCGTAGCGTGGGAAATAAGATCCCTGATGTTGAAGCTTTGGTGGGAGTAGTTGACTTGGATTTAGTGTCAGTTACAGAAACATGGTTCACAGAAAACCATGATTGGGATGTAACTATACCTGACTATACTTTATTCAGAAAGGACAGGGTAGGAAGAAGGGGAGGAGGAGTGGCACTATATGTAAAAACTACTATTAAAGCTTTGGAATTACAGAGCTTAAAAGGGAGAGAGGAGGCATTGTGGGTTAAACTAGAAAGAGGGAAAGAGAAATCTGTTTGCATTGGTGTGATATACAGACCTCCCTCACAAGAGGAAGAGGTGGACAGAGAGTTAGTTGAAGACATACGCAGCATTGCTAGGAAAGGGGAGGTGCTACTGATAGGAGATTTCAATATGACAGATGTTGATTGGCACATTCCTGCTGCAGTATCATCTAGAAGTAAGGAGATCCTGGATTCTCTACAGGGAGAACTATTCAGGAAATTGGTAACAGACCCCACACGTGAAGGGGCCATACTGGACTTGGTGCTTACCAATGGTGAAAGTGTTTCTGATGTTGTAGTGGGAGATCATTTTGCATCCAGTGATCACCAGATGGTGTGGTTCAGTATTAGGACTAGGGCTGTTAGAATCCATTCAAAGGTAAGGATCTTAGACTTTAGTAAGACTAACTTTGCCAAGATGGGCCAATACCTCAGGGAGTCATTAGTGGGATGGGAACAGCTGGGGGATGTAGAAAAACAGTGGGCAAAACTGAAAGGGGATATTTTAAGGGCAACACACCTTTTTGTTAAAATGGTAAATAAAGATAAAAGGAAAAGGAGACCGCTATGGCTTTCGAAAGAATTAGCTGAAAAAGTGAAGGAAAAGAGGCAGGCCTTCATGAAATACAAGAGATCACAGAGAGAGGAAGACAGGCATCTATTTTTGAAAAAGTTAGAGAAGCTAGCAAAGTAGTCAGGAAAGCAAAGATTCAAAAAGAGGAGGAAATAGCCAATGCAATAAAATGGGGGGATAAGACATTTTTCAGATATGTTCGTGAGAAGAGGAAGGGCAAAAGTGGTTTTGTCAGACTCAAGGGTGCAGGGGAGGAATATGTAGAAGCTGATGAGGATAAAGCGGAATTGCTTAACAAATATTTCTGTTCTGTGTGCACAGATGAAGAACCAGGAGCAGGACCTCAGAAAACACCCACAAACAGGAACAGAAGCGAGGGGCATCTTGAACAATTTTCAGAAGACTGTGTTCGTGAGAAACTATCTCAACTTAAAATAGACAAAGCGATGGGACCGGATGGGATACACCCTAGAATACTGAGCGAACTTGGGGACGTTCTAGTAGCTCCACTTACTGACCTTTTCAATGCCTCCTTGGAGTCGGGAGTGGTGCCCAAGGACTGGAGAGAGGCTCATGTGGTGCCTTTACACAAAAGCAGAAGTAAGGATGTGGTTGAAAACTACAGGCCAGTTAGTTTAACTTTCATGGTGAGCAAATTAGTGGAAACGCTGCTGAAAGAGAAAATAGTGAGGTTTCTGGAGTCCAGCAGATTACAGGATTCGAGGCAGCATGGATTCACCAGAGGCAGGTCTTGTCAGACAAATCGGATTGATTTCTTTGACTGGGTGACCAGGGAGTTGAACTGAGGGAGAGCCCTAGATATGGTGTATTTGGATTTCAGTAAAGCCTTTGACACTGTTCCTCACAGGCAACTTATAAACAAACAGAACACCCTAGGGATGGACCTTAAAGTTACTGCTTGGGTTAGAAATTGGTTGGGTGGGAGACGACAAAGAGTACAAGTAAATGGAGCTCACTTTGAGGAGAAGGATTTTAACCAGTGGTGTGCCCCAGGGATCTGTCCTTCGTCCGATACTTTTTAACATCATTGTTAGTGATATAGTGGAAGGGCTGTCGGGTAAGGTTTTCCTCTTTGCGGATGATACCAATATCCCAGGAAGGTGTAGATAACATGAGGAGGGATCTAGCTAAGCTTGAAGAATGGTCTAGAATTTGGCAGCTGGGATTTAATTTTAAAAAATGTAAGGTCATGTATTTGGGCTGCAGCAATCCAAGGGAGCAATATAGTATAGGGGGTGAAGTAATTTTGGCCACTAAAGAAGAGCGGGAACCTAGACTTGGTTGTGTCTGATGATCTTAAAGTAGCTAAACAGGTAGAAAAGATGACTGCAAAAGCTAGAAGGATGCTTGGGTGCATACGGAGAGGAATGGCTAGCAGAAAAAAGGAGGTGATAGTGCCTCTGTAGAAGTCTTTGGTGCGACCTCATTTGGAGTATAGTGTGCAATTCTGGAGACCGCAGCTTCAAAAGGATGTGAACAGGATGGAGTCGGTGCAGAGGGTGGCTACTAAAATGGTTAGTGGTCTTCATTATAAAGCATATGAGGACAGACTTAAGGATCTTAATATGTACACCTTAGAGGAAAGATGGGATAGAATTATATGATTGAGATGTTTAAATACCTCCGTGGCATAAATGTTCAGGGAGAGAGCCTCTTTCAATTGAAAGCAAGTTCTGCTACAAGGGGATATGGGATGAGGGTGAAGGGGGATAGATTCAGGAGTGATATACGAATATATTTCTTTATGGAAAGAGTAGTGGATCCATGGAATAGTCTCCCAGTGGAGGTGGTAGAGATGAGGGCAGTATCTGAATTCAAAAATGCACGTGACAAACACACTGGATCTCAAAAGTTAAAAAGGGGAATTGTGTATTTTTTGATATGTTTGATTTATTCCCCCCCCCCCCCCCGGTTATATGTCCCACCGCTTTGACCCAGTGAAAAGCGGGATATAAATACAGTTAAATAAATAAAATAAATAAATAAAATATGGAAGGACAGACTAGATAGGCCATGTGGTCTTTTTCTGTCGTCATATTTCTATGTTTCTATGTTTCTATTCATTTTAAATGCATGCCTTGTACATGCTCTAGGGATTTGTTCATGTGCAAATCTATTGTGTGTACACTTAAAATGTTTATGCACCTAAACAGACTAAATATGCACTCACAATGCACAAAATCTGCCAACATCCATCTTAGATCTCATCAATCGTTTAAGTAGTTTAGAAACGAAGAGGAGGATGGAGATGGGTCAATAGTTAGAAGGCCAGATAGGGTCTAGTGAGGGTTTCTTGAGGAGAGGTGTGACCACAGCATGCTTGAAGACTGCAGGGACAGTTGCAGTGGAGAGCAATAAGTTTGAGAATATGAGAGATGTAAGGGACAACAGTGGAGGAAGTGGAGCTTAGGAGATGGGTGGGAATAGGATCAGAGGAGCAGATAGTGAGTTTGGAGGAGGAAAGAAGGTGTGTGGTTTTCTCCTCAGAGATCATAGAAAAATAAGAAAAGGCAGCAGAAGTAGTAGGGTAAGTTGGGAGTGAAGATGGGGAGGAGGGGAAGTAACTGACATCATGTGAAATTGGAGTGTGATCTTGTGAATTTTGTCATGGAAATAATCAACCAGGGTTTGGACAGAAAGAGAAGGAGGAGTCAGAGGCAGAGGCACTCTGAGATGAGAATTGAGAGTTGTAAGAGACGGTGAGGGTCAGAGGCAAGAGAGTTAGTCAGATGGACATAATAGTCTTGTTTGGTGGGTGCTATGGATGACTGGAAAGAGACAACATGAATTTGAAGAGTAGAAAGTCTTCAAGGGTGCGGGATTTGAGCCAAGCATGCTCAGCTGAATGGACACAGGAACATAGATAGCAGGTAATGGAAGACAGCCAGGGCTAGGGAATAGTATGCCTTACAGGATGCGGCATGTGCGGAGCAAGAGCATCCAGAGCAGAGGAGAGTGCAGCATTATAGGAAGCTACAGCTCATCAACAGACTCAGATGACATAGTGGAGGAAAGAGGTGATGAAACAGTGGAGGAGAGAGCCAAAGGGCAAATATCAGGAAGATTTCTAAAGAGGTTGAAGGAGACAGGGCAAGGTTAAGGCAGCGGGTGATGAAGAGTAAAGCTTAGCAGGTGATGGTCCAATAAGAGACGAACTGAGTTTGAGGGTAAGCAATTAGAGAAGAATACAAGGTCAAGGCAGTGGCCGTGCTGGTAAGTGGGGGCTTTAGAGCAAAGCTGAAGGTCAAATTAGAAGGTAAGGGGAAGGAGCTTTAAAGCATAAGGGCCAGAGGGGTTATCAACATGAGTGTTAAAATCTCCAAGAATAAGGGAGGGGGGACGATGAATCCAGAAAGAAGGAAAGTCACGAGTCAAAGTCAGTGAGAAAGGTAGAGGTGGACTTGTGAAGAGGTCAATAAATAACAGCTGTCAGGAGAGGACGTAGAGTATAAAGGTGGATGGAGTGGATTTCAAAAGAGGTAAAGGAGTGAAACTGAGGCAGCAGGAGGGGTTGAAATTTGCAAGAAGGAGAGAGTAGAAGTCTAACACCACCACCACGGCCAGTGGGACAAGGCATGTAGGAGAATTGATAGCTGCCATGGTAGAGAGCAGCAACTGATGCTGAGTCCTATGAGAGGAGCCAGGTCCCAGTTAGAGCAAGCAGAGACAAAGAGATCATGAGTAAAGGCATGTTTGTTTGAGATGGAGTATGCGTTCCCACATGAGAAGGCACATGAGAAATGGTGAGAGGAAGGAGAAAGGAGAGGGATATGAATAAGATTTGAGCTGTTGTGTGAAGATCTGTTCTGAGATTGCGACAAAAGTCTAGAGGGGCCAGGGTTGGGGTTGATATCTCTGGAAGAAAGAAGGAGAAGGAGTAGAAGCGTGCAGGGCAGAGAGGAGACAGCACAGCAGTAATGAAGGTGAGGTTGTTTTAGAGAGAGAGGAGATGGCTGAATGAGAGAGAGAAAGTGGTGAAACTCAAGAGATGATGATAGGGTAGAGGACAAGATAGTGGGGGAAATGAGGATGGTAAAGGGGAGAGAAGGGAGGGGGCTTGAAGGTGTTGGTAGGTGGGGAGATAATTAGGGAGTATGAGGAATAGGAAGAGGAAGTGATGAGGAGCCCTTAAAGAGAGAGATGGAGAAGAGAACAGAGGTCAGAAGAAATAAACACATAAACACATAGTAGTCAAAGAACAAGTTTAAGTATCTGGGCATCACACTAGACAGAGCCTTGAACTTAAAGTCCCACATCACCAAAACCGCAAACAAGGCATATCATCGAATGAAAACAATCCGACAAATCAAACCAATGCTCCATCAAGACCACTTCTGTACAGTGTGCCAAGCACTCATCACACCACTGCTTGATTATGGAAATTCTCTATATCAAGGCCTTCCTCAACAGACACTACACCCACTACAGATGGTACAAAACACCACAGCATGCATCATTACAGACACACCAAGGACCGAGCACATCACTCCCGTCCTACAACAACTACACTGGCTCCCAGTGGTGGCAAGAGCTAAATACAAAACAATCATGATCATCTTCAAAATCATCCACCATCTCTCAGCAGACATACTCCAAAACGTTATAACAAGGGACATCAGCAATAGACCAAGAAGAAGTAATAATGACAACATGATCGGCACACCTGCAGGCTATCACAAAACCAAACAACTTCAAAAAGAGCACCATCACTACTGGCATCCACACTATGGAACTCCCTCCCATAGAGTCTGAGGCGATTAGATGACCTCACAGACTTTCGCAAAGACCTCAAAACATGGTTATTTATAGAAACATATGATCATTCAGGCAACATCCCCTACCCAAACAAAAATATTACTACCTCCGCCAACTAAGCACACACCCACACTCACAAGTCTATCACACCAAGTGATTAAATACTTTCATGTTAAATGTTACCTCAATTGTACTGTCTAAATGCTATAAAGTAACTGTACCGTCTAAATGCTGTTAAGTAACTGTATTGTCTAACTGTGTACACGTACCCTAATGTTAAATGTAACCCTCCAACTGTTATGTGACGTGACCACCTTGATTGAAGGAAAAGGTGGCATACAAATCTGTCTAAATAAATAAATAAGGAAAGGTGGAAGAGAGATTATAGGGGATTAGGTGCACCTGTGAATAATCGTGGTAATGAGCACAAGATGGCTATAAGAGACTGTACACCATGGGGGAGGGGTAGAGGGGGATAAAAGTTATGAGAATATGTAGGAAACAGATTTGAATGGAGAAAACTGAACAAACGTACAGAAGCTACAGATAAATAAATAGCACTATAAGAATGATAAAATAAATATATCAACAGTCACGCAGGACTCACATGCTGGCAGGTAAATGTGCCCCAACCGGCAGCAAAGCAGTTAAGTAGCTTCTTGGTAGTGAGACTGAGAGAAATCAGCACACATGGGAAACAAAACAGAATGGGAGGGTTAAGCAAAGCCTCAGGAGGGGGAGGGGTTAGGGAGATTAAAGCAAGGGGCAGAAAAATGGAAAATGCTGGATAAACACCAGGACAGAGAAAAAATAGGTAATGGATTAGCTTGGTCTCAACAGACACAGACTAGAAAGTAGCAAATAGTTATGAAGATATGTAGGATGATGAAATAGAATGGTGGACCAAATTAAGAGGAGCCATTTTAAGGGCAACAAAACCTTTACAGTATATCATGAAAGTAAATAAAAATTAGAAAGATATTTGTATGAGGCCCTAGCCTCAGGCACATCAGCCCAGAAAGCCGAATTGATAGCACTCACCAGAGCATTGTTATTAGGAGAAAAACTTGTGCTAAATGTATATACAGATTCCAAATATGCCTTCACTACCTTGCATGCCCATGGAGCTCTCTACAAAGAAAGAGGACTCATCACATCCGGAGGAAAATCAGTCAAATATGGTCCCGAGATATTGATGTTACTTGATGCAGTCTGGGCCCCAACACGTGTAGCTGTCATGCATTGTAGAGGACATCAAGCAGGAAAAGGAGAAGTTGCTCGAGGAAATAGATTCGCAGATGCCTCAGCACGACAAGCAGCTATGACAGGACAAATTGCCCTATATACACTTTGATTCCACAACTTCCCGGCCAAGCGCAGACAAACCAATGATACCAGGAGTCTGTTCAGAAGGTCCAAATCAAGGATGGGGGTCTTCATTAAAAGACATAAAATGATTATAACAAAAAGATTTGCATTCAAATGATGCAAGGGCTCTCAGAAAGAGGAGAACATAGGATCATTTGGGACTCATTAGATGAAAATAAACAGGGTCATCTTATCAGATATGGACAGAAGAACAGTATTAATAATGATTAGTCAAGATGCAATGCAGGTATCTCCACCAGTTAAATGAATGAAAAACACAAATCAAAGCACATGATCAACAGCCATACACCTGCTTCTGTGTTTAAAAGGAGCATCTCAGTAGAAACATTCAAGTGAAAACAGTAGTTGGATTAGAAAATGTCTGCATAGCTATTCAAAAATGTATATATTTTATTTATTTATTTTTATATACCGCGCTATTACAGATCAGTGCGGTTTACATGAAACATATGAATGTGTGTTACAAATAACACTTACAGATAACAGTGATTGGATTATACTGTATGGTTTACATGGTTTAGATCTAACATGGTTTACATCTGAGGTAAAATTATATAAAAGAGTCCCGGGGCGAAGTCCCTCGTGGGACTCGGCAACTGGGCGACCGGCTGTGCTCGTCCGATGGACTCCGAAGCGCAGAGTCGCGCGCGTACGCCGCGGGGGCGGTGCAGCCTTATTTAAAGTGATTGGCCCTGCAGTCGGAGGGATGGCCGCGGGAGCCAATGAGGCGGCGCGCCATAGCAAGGTGGGAGGATATTGCGGGGTCGGCGGTTGGCGGGCCAGCTGTGGGGGCGGGTGGGTTGGGTCTGGGCTGCGGCGGGGGGGGGGTGTCCGAAGGAACGACCGCGGCTCGGTGTGCCTCAGTTGTTATACTGAATAAACTCTGACAAATACATAAGATATAAGGATGGTTTAAGCTTTTGTGCCCAAATCTCAGAATTTCATGTCCTAAATTATGTAGACACCCTGCAATTCTAAGGGTTTTGTGCGTTTAAAAAAAAATAAAGCTCCTTTATGTGAAAATTTTCACAGCATTTGCCATTGACAATAGAATACTAGATTTCCTAATATGCACCATTAGCACACACTCCAGGACATAGTTACTAAAAGATAACATGCATTAATGAACGTTAACATGTGTTAAGTACTGCTGCATATCCCTGACACTTTTAAGGTATGTTATTTTACTGCAAGTCACATTATATGCAATGGGTGTCTAATTACTAACAATGTATGTACATTAACAGTATAAGCTCAAGGTAGTGCACAACAGGGGCCACACCCCTCCTCACTGAGTCCTCCACTTAGACAAGGCTGCCTGTGCTGAAAGGAGAAGCATGTCATTGTGCCATACTGACAGTCTGCATTGTTCAACTTGTTTCACTTCTGTGGTTGAATAGATTTTCTTTTTCATTATTTTTTTCTAAATTCAAATGGATTTTATCTTATTGTTCATATCAAGCTATATATATAGCTAAAAAGTCCGTAAAAAGGGAAAAACTAGGTTTGCAAATAACAAAAAATTCCCAAGATGTAGCCCACCTCTCCCAAGTATTTTTTAAAGGTAGATTACAGATGATGATATTTGTTACAATAAATAAATATCTTGAGGACACCTACATTGTGGGTGTATAGACTCACTCTCATTATTACAAGCTGGTATAATTCATTACCCACATAGCACACTTTACTTTGACTGTTTTAAAGATCAAATGTCACAAGAAGAAATATGTATTAACCCGAAATAATTCCAATTGCTGGGGATAGTGTTGTTACATTAGAGAAATAAATAACCCAATACTTTGCCTCACCTTGCTTTGTTCTTCTAAAAAGAAACTTGTATAGGGATGAAAAAATTATATATTGAAAGACAGTAGATCCATGGACTGTCCTTTAGTGAGTTGGTGGAAACAAAAATGATAACAGAATTCAAGAATGTATACGACAAGCACAGGATCACTAGTTGCAAAGTAGTGAAAGACTGAAAACAACTAGAAATCTATGGGTCTTTCAGACGGTTTTATCTGGTTAGCAGGACCTGCTAACTGGATAAAACCAGTTGATTCCAATATTCAGTGGCACTATCCATTCCATGTAGGTCACTCCGATTGTTGAGATAAAAGAGTTATGATTATTTTGATTTTATCCTGTTGCTATAAAGGAATCCACTCTGGTCTGTCCCAAGCCACTTTGAATTCCGTCACTGTATTTGCCCCCACCACTTCCATCGGGAGGGCATTCCAAGCAGTTGCCTTTCAGTTTACTCCCTTGCAGCTTCATGTTATGCCTTCTAATTTTACGGCTTCCCCATCTTTGAACCACACCATCTGGTGATCACTGGATGCAAACCTCACTATTCTCTCCTTTAGTAGCCTTTCCAATAATTTACTAACCACAGAGGTTAGACTAACGGACCTGTAGTTCTCAGTGTTATCCTTGCGTCTGCTTTTGTGTAAAGGGACCACATCTGCCTTTCACCAGTCCTCTGGTACCACTCCCGACTCCAAAGAGGCATTGAAAAGGTCATAGATCCACTAGAATGTCCCCAAGTTCCTTCAGCATTGTTGGATGTATCCCATCCGGATGCATGGCTTTGTTTATTTTTAGAATAGCCCGTTCCTCACGAACACAGTCTTCTGAAAATAGTTCAGAATCCCCATTGCTTCGATTCCTATTTGTGGGTGTTTTCTGAGGTCCTGCTCCTGGCCCTTCATCTGTGAAGACAGAGCAGAAATATTTGTTAAGCAGTCCTGCTTTATCCTCATCAGGTTCTGCATATTCCTCCCCTACACCCTTGAGTCTGACAATACCACTTTTGCTCTTTCTCCTCTCACTAACATATCTGAAAAATGTCTTATCCCCGCATTTTATTGCATTGGCTATTTCTTCTTCTTTTTGAGCCTTTGATTTCCTGACTACTTTGCTAGCTTCTCTAAGTTTTTCCGAATACAGATGTTTGTCTTCCTCTCTCTGTGATCTCTTGTATTTCATGAAGGCCTCCCTCTTTTTCTTCACTTTTTCAACTACTTCTTTGGAGAACCATAGCAGCCTCCTTTGCCTTTTACATTTATTTACCTTTCTAACAAAAAGGTGTGTTGCTCTTAAAATATCCCCTTTCAGTTTTGCCCAAGTTTTTCTACATCCCCCAGCTGTTCCCATCCCGCTAATTACTCTCTGCGATATTGTTCCATCTTTGCAAAGTCTAAGACCCTCGCTTTTGAATGGATTTTATCAGCCCTAGTCCTAATACTAAACCACACCATCTGGTGATCACTGGATGCAAAATGATCTCCCACTATAACATCAGAAACATTTTCACCATTAGTAACACCAAGGCCAGTATGCCCCTAATTGTGCTGCTGGTTTAGCATGCTGTGGTATGCCTTACCATGCTAACTCCTGGGGAAAATGCTGGGCAAGCCTCTGACGGCTAGCATGGGCCTATTCCCATCCCACTTTAGTTTTTCATCCTTAACATGACTGCCTTAATGCAATTTAATAAACATGTCCCAAGGTAAGGCCTGTTTTTTTTTTTTTTTTGTGGCTACTTATCTGGTTAGTGGACTGAGTATCACCACTAACTGAGTAGCCACTTGCTCTACCCAAAGACAGTTCCAGCATGGGGAAGGGTGACCTGCACGGAGTGGCAGGGGAATCTACTTTTACCACATGGCTGGGCAAACTAGATGGGACCATACTGGTCTTTATCTGCCATCATATACTATGTATTATGTTTCTGGAGTTCAATGGATTGAAGGATTCGAGGCAGCATGGATTCACCAGAGGCAGGTCTTGTCAGACAAATCCCTTTTACCCCTTTATCATCTAATGCTCCAACTGACTCTCTCACAGGTTTTTTGCTACAAATGTACCTGAAGAAGTTTTTATTATGCGTTTTTGCTTCCACAGCAAGCTTTTTTTTCAAATTCTCTCTTTGCCTACCTTTTGAATACTTGGTATCTATCTTGCCAGCGCTTATGTTGTTTCCAGTTTTCATCATTTGGCTCCTTTTTCCATTTCCTGAAAGATGCCTTTTTGGCTACAACAGCCTCTCTTACCTCACCTTTAAACAATGCTGTCAGTTTTTTTGGATTTCTTTCCACTTTTCTTAAAGTGTGGAATACAGCTGGTCAGGGCTTCTAAGATAGTATTTTTAAACAACACCCATGCTTGATATAAATCTTTAAACTTTGCAGCTGCTCCTTTTAGTTTTTTTTAAACTATTTTCCTCATTTTCTCCCTTTTTAAAGTTAAAAGATGGTACTGTGGATTTCCTTGTCATCCTTCCTCCATTTATTAAATCAAACATGATCATGCGATGATCACTATTACCAAGTAGCCCCAACACCCTTATCTCTTGCACCAGATATTGTGTTCCACGAAGGACGTGATCCAAAATGCTTTTCCCTCTTGTCAGTTCATGAACCAGCTGCTCCAAGAAGAAGTTGTTTATTTCATCTAGCATGCCCCAGTCGATACCAAGGTAATTGAAATTACCCATTATTATTACTGCGTTCTAACTTTTGTTGCTTGCTTTTGTTTGAGCATTTCATCATCTATTTGTTCATTCTGGCCAGGCAGTCGATAGTACACCCCCACTGCCATCGCCTTCCCCTTTTTACATGGAATTTCAATCCATAGAGATTCTATGGTGTATTTTGTTTACTGTAAAACTTTAATCTTGTGTGACTCAATGCCCTCTCTAACATAGAATGCAACCCCTTTACCAATTTGATCTACTCTTTCATTGCGATATAATTTGTACAAAGGTATCACAGTGTCCCACTAGTTGTCCTCCTTCTACCAGGTCTCTGAGATACCAATCATATCTAAAACTCTCATTTAGTGCTATATATTCCAACTCTCCCATCTTATTTTTTAGACTTCTACCATTGGCATGCAAGCATTTTAGAGGTTGTATTTTATTCATATTAATCTGGTTATGGGTAGGCAGGGGTAATTTGGAATCTTTAAGCCCTGTCTGCTCTATACTTAAGGCATTTGGATTACTTTTGTCTGTATTGGAACATCTGCCAATTTGCTAGTATCCTTCAATGATACATCGTTCCAAACCATCTGCTCTTGAGTGACTATCAGCTTTCCACTATTATCTAGTTTTTAATGGTTAATGCCAGCAGCCTGGTTCCATCCCGATTAAGGTGGAGCCCATTCCTTCTGAAAAGTCCCTCCTTTCCCCAGAATGTTCCCCAGTTCCTAACAAATCCAAAATCCTCTTCTTTGCACCATTGTCTTATCGATGCATTCAGACTCCAGAGCTCTGCCTGCTTTTTGGGTCCTGCGCTTGCAATGGGAAGCATTTCTGAGAATGATACCCTGGAAGTTCTGGATTTTAATTTCCTACCTAAAAGCATAAATTTGACCTCCAGAACCTCCCTACCACACTTTCCTATGTCATTGGTACCAACATGTACCAAGACAACAGACTCCTCCCCAGTTCTATCTAAGATCTTTATCTTTATCTTTATTTCGTCATTTGATAGACCGCTCTTTTCGAAACATTCGAGCGGTGTACAATAAAAGGTCTACACCACTAAACTAGAGAAAAGGAACACAAAATTATAAATAGGAAAGAGAGAGAAAGGACAGCGCATAACAGCAGCAATAAGAGCACAAAAGACAGACCAGACAGAAGATTCAAGAAAGACAACGAGCACAGGGAGGGAAGCCGAAACAAAAGGGAGGTGACAATACACAGCTAAACTAGGCAACAGCACTAAAGACAGAGTAGACAAAAACTCAAGAGGGGGCATCAGGAGGGAGGTCAAAGGCTTGTCGGAACAGATAGGTTTCAGCAGCTCTTAAGATCTTGTCTAGGTGGCAAATGAGGCCTGTTACCTTCGCACCAGGCGGCATGTTACCAGGCGATCCTCACGTCCACCAGCCATCCAACTATCTATATGCCTAATGATTGAATTACCAACTATAATGGCTGTCCTAGCCCTTCCTTCTTGGGCACATGGCCCTGAAGAAAGCTCCTCAGAGCAAGAGGGTTTTACATCACCTGTGGGACAGGTCTTAGCTACAGGATCACTTCCTGCCATACCCTGGTTATACTCTCCTTTCACATGACCTATCTCCTCCATGGCAACTGAGAGGCTGCCAGCCTGGAGGTGGGACTTCATACTATGTTCCTTTAGATCTTGTCTATAGACCTCTCTGTCTCGTTATGTCCTCCAAGTCCTGCTACTCTAGCCTTCCGAGATTGGACTTGTTCCCTGAGGGCAAAGAGCTCCTTGCACTTAATGTCCACGTAAGACCCCTCACCAACTGGGAGAAAATCATACATGTGACACTCAATGCAAAAGACTGGAAAGCCACCATCTCGCTGCTGGACTGCTGTCTGCATCTTAGTTGTAAGGTTTTGTTTAGGTATTTAAGTTGTTTTCTTAGGTTTTCTGGGGATATTTATACAATACAACTAAATCTAATACAATTAATGGACTTTGTTCACCTCAAGATTAATTAATCTCAGGTCTTTAATTAATGTATTTCTGATGAGAATAACCAGCCACACCTAAAAGTGAATATGGGCATCTCCTTCCCTAAGCTATACTCTGATTTGATTTAAGTAAAAAAGCTCACTAGAAACAACTTTATTTCAGTGACTATTTACTCAATTTTTACTTTCTTTGCTAAGCTATATTCTGATTTGATTTAAATGGAATGCTCTCTGGTGGTACTAAGGCCTAACTGACTTAGCAAACACACTGAATTCTAAAATACACAGATTTATCAGCTTTAATCCAAAGTATTCCCCTTTTCCTAAAGGTTTAGAGTATATTCCAGAAGATAAATATTTATAAATGCAGATCTATTTCCAGCTGTAGTAGTCCCTAACCGCATCCTAAGTGGTTAGTAGAGGATTTTTACCATGCTGTCATTTTAGCAGTAATGGTTATTGTGGCTGCTTGTTAGTGCGCAGTAAACCCCTGCTCTAGCCATTAGTGCACTTTAATAAACATGCCTCTTTATCAGCACCATCCAGAAAGCCAGAGGCAGTCACCATTGAAATTGGATATTCAAAGGAAGCCACTATGTGAACACTTCCACTAAATATCCAGTTTCACTTTTGCCTATTGCAGTTGTTTTAAACAATGCTGACTGCTGCAAACTGAGTATAAGCCCCTATAGTGTTTGCACAAGAAGAAAACTAGGCAAACTAGAGGGGGCCTTATGATCCTTAACTGGCTTTATGCTGCGCTAAGCGTCAGTGCAGTATTTGCCATGTGATAAACACACTATGCTAACAGCGCACGGCGTTGCTTTAAAAATCCCACACTAGTTGAGTAGTGTGTGAATGGGTGGGGGCTGGGCGGGTTGGGGCAGAACAAGAGCATTGATTGTGCATCGCAGTTAGCGCAGGTGTTTTAGGTATGCGCTAACTGAGAATGTTGCTGTTAATTGGACCGTTTAATAAACATGCCCTTTGTTTCTTTATTTACAAAATTCTTGATAGTTAATGATTGAGAATACATAATCTCATTTTATCTTAAACCAATAGCAACAAACAAGGTGACCTTTTTCTCCTGTTTTTTGGCTTTTTCTATTCCTATAATTTATTCTCACTCCTTCCTGTTCCTTTTTCTGTTTTCAATTTTTTCCCACATATATTGATATTCCCCATTAAAACTTTGGCTGACATGGGGCCTGCTTCACTAAGATTTTCCTCTCATGCTGTGTCTCTGGAAAGAACAGATTTGTGATCAAAGTCATAGTCGGACTTGATGAAAGTCTTAATTTGAATCAGGAAAGCACATTGTAAATGTTGTTCAATGAATCAATTGGATACAGAATATTTAAACTGGGATCTCTCTTAGGCCTTTATACTAGCCATTCAATAAGACTGGATAATCCAAAGGGACCCTAAATTAAATAATGGCAAATGCATGAGGTATTCTGTGTTCAGGCGCATATTTCCAGAGACAGCATATATCTCTGCAATGCACATAAATTAGTTTTTCTTTTAAATCAAAATATTAGGGATCAGAAGGTACCTAATGTACATAATACACCTTTTATATGCTTGGGTACTCTCCATTAATGGCTAAGCTTTCACAGGACTTTGAGTGATGGATTGGGCTTCCATTGCACTTTCATTATCTTTGACATTGAAGGCAAATGTACTCTATCCTGTCTTCTCATATTTTTCAAAGACTTCCAGAACTGTACTGCTAGCTGGAAGATTTGGCTATTTAGACTTTCATTTATACACTTTGCTCATGTTTTTTCTAAAGGGTTTTCCGTGCATGAAACCCATGTTATGTACGTTATAGTAAATCCCTGTATTGATATTGCATATATATGTACTGTATATGAGCCTACAAGGTCACTCATACTGATACACATCTTGTATGTAAGCATTCCTTGGGCCATAGTTTGGGTTGGGGAAAACGTGGAGCTGCAATATGCATCATATTTGTCTAAAATGCACAGGTAAACACGAAGAGTAGACACTCACACTTTACACATTGACACTACTTCAAGACAAGTGTACATACAGTATCTTGTCAGCATTTGCACCTGCTGGGACCAGTTCTAGAAGCCGATTTTATAAAGGCACAAAGGAATCTATGTCATATTTATAAAATAGGCTTCGAATAGGCACCTTTGCTCTACTTGAATATGGGTGTCCTCGTGAAATAACTCCCTCATGAATTCTTTAATCTGACGACCCTGAAGAATTATTAACACAGAAAGATTTAAATGTGATGGAACCAGGAAGTCCATTCCATCCATTGAGTAAATGATTGCTCTCATAGAACTTTTTCAAATTATTTAGCATAGTGGTGGAATAAATGTGCCTCATTGAAAAAAAACAGGGCAGTTGTCCAGAAAAGTCACACAGACTGCATGCACAAAAACTACAGCTCCTGAGAAAATAAAGTTAACTTTTAAATACTGCTTTACAAAATAAAGAGGTGTAAAATAGTGACTTTCGGGTAGAGATTCGGGGAAGTAGGAGGGTGCCTAGATCTTCAAGATATAAGTCTCCAATATTCCTATTATCTTTTGATTTGTGTTCTCCTGCACTAAACTGTATTGTGGGAAGAGTGACTCAGTGGCTGGGACAGGTTATCTCAGGCCAGAGGGCTGGGGGTTCAATTCCTGCATGGGGACAAATAACCTCAGGCCAAAGGGACTGGGGTTTCTAGTCCCATGGCCACTCCTTGTGGCCTTGGGCAAGCCACTTAACCCTCCATTGCCTCAGTACACTTAGATTGTGAGCCCTTCAGGGACCAATGGAATGAAAAAGTACCTGTTAGTATATACATTTAAACCACTCTGATGCATAAGTAAAGAGTGGAATATCAAATGCTTAAACCTAAACCTACAGACTTCACTTAGTGAAGCCTACAGTCAGGTTCAAAAATCTCAGAAAAAAACTCAACATAAAATAAAAAGAGTTCAAAATGCTTAGCTCATCCATTACTTGCTGAATATACAACAGGATAACCTGAATTTTATACTCTTTTTAAATAAAGGTCAAATGCACAGCTAAAATGTTTTCAAATTCAGTTGCTTTCGGGCTGCCTACAACACAATAACATGGGGCCTTCTAGCAGGACTACAATGGTGGTGATCCCAGTAATCATAGAGTCTCCCACCAATGTTATGTCTGACACAGGGGGTCCCCCTTCAAAGACACAGCTATGCTTCTGGCTAAATAAAACATGATGACTTGGAGCTTTGTACTCCTTCCAGTCATGCATAATTTAAAATGTGCTCTTCAAAAATACCCATGTCAAACACTTCTTGTTGGCTGCAGTAGGATAACTTTGAGCATTAAAACCCCTCTAGAGGGAGAAGTTCCTAGTGTTTTTCCAGCTGCCGGATGGGAGATGTGCCCACTACTGTTTAGAGAAGGAATGTGGGCAATGGCTGAGCCAGCTGCTGATGTCATCAAGAAGCCTCATTCTATCGGGCCAAAAGCCGGCGTCTGGACTGCCTCTTTGGAGAAGCTGAGATCCTGGGGTTGTTTCCAACTGCCAGGTGGAGAGCTGCCTGCTTGTGTGGAGGAGAAGTGTGGGCAGTGCTAGCCAGCTGCTGACATAATCAAGAAGCCCTCATTCTATCAGGCCAAAAGCTGGTATCTGGACTGCCTTTTTGGAGAAGCTGAGGTCCTGGGGTTTGTTTCCAGCTGCCAGATGGGAAAGCTGTCTGCTTGTGTTGAGGAGGAGTCTGGGCTAGTGCTGATATCATCGAGAGGCCCTCGTTCTATCAGGCCAAAAGCTGGCATCTGGACTGAGGTGCCAGTCAAATCATGTAGCCATGGGGCGTGGTCCAAAGAGCAAGTCACGCCCTTTTGAAGCCCCTTTGGCGCATCATTGAAGTTTCGGTGATGACGTTTGGTTGGAGCTGTTTGATGCTGTCCATTTGGGCACTGCCTTTGGGAAGTGTTTTTTCATGATGGGGCAAAAGCAGAGGAAGAATAAAAGTCAATTGCCTTCCTAGGCAGGTACAGTGAGTAAGATGGTGGGACCTATGGATAAGAACTTAGCACCCCTTCAAGATTTATTTATTTTTATTCTCTATATACTGTGCTATTCTGCATCAGTACAGTTTACATTTAACAAACTGAAATTACATTGAAACAGGGTATTATAATTTGGAGATAACTATTTTACAGGGAACATGGGCTATGGAGGGTTAAGTGGCTTTCCCAAGACCACAGGGAGCACCTGTGGGACTAGAAACCCCAGTCTTTCCAGCCCAAGGTTGCTGTTCTCTAGTGGGATTTGAACCCCCAACCTTCTAGCCTGAAGTACCTTGCCCCAACCACTAGGCCACTCCTCCACTCCAGCTATTTCAGCCTCTGGAAGAAGCATCTTTCAGCTCTGTGGAGAGGTCTCTGCCCCTCCGCCTAACCCTTTACTGTCCTCTACTATGGTTTCCTCAAACTTTCCTGTGGACACTTTCACCCCAGGGTGTTTTGGTTAAATTACCACAGCCAGTATATCTGCCAGCTTCTGGATAGCTAAAGTTGCCGTAGGCTGAGTAAGATGTGAAATTTGAAGGATCTTTGGGGGGCCTTGTGTCGGACTGAGACTAGACTCACAAGTACTGTTGCTTCTTTATGTGTGTTTTCACAAGAGTCTGTTGCTAAGTCTCTGGAGGTAGATATTGAATTAATAGACTGAACTCTGTACAGCAGTTCTGAGGATCATCCATACTTCTCTTTCTCAAGGATACCTACCTCCAGTCCTAAAAGAAGCTTTAATAAGGCACATACTAAAAAAGCCTTCACTGGACCAATCATCTCTGACCTCTTACAGACCCATTTCAAGTACCCCCTTTTTAGCAAAGAAAGTAGAAAATGTTGTGCAACATCAGCTCCAAGATTACATTGACACTCACGCACCGTGGATCCACAACAATATGGCTTCGGACCCTAGAACATGGTGTTGACACCCTTTTCCTTCTCTCTTTTGACTCACTAATCAAAGGAATTGATAAACTGCAACAAGATTTCATAGTGGTATTTATTGATATTAGTGCTGCCTTTGACACTATATGTCACCTCATGTTACTTTCGAGACTCAAGGAAATAGGTCTCTGCAACACGGCACTGCAGTGGTTTACATCCTACCTATCTGATCATCAACAACAGGTCAAATTTGGTACACATACATCAAACCCATTCACTTTGTGGACAGGGTGTCCCACAGGGTTCAGCTCTATCAGCACTGCTTTTGTAACTTATACATCCAACCCATATGTGATACTCTCAGGAAATCAAAGTACAGTTCCATATATATGCTGATGACATCATGTTTTACTTATCTTTTCACACTCGAGCCCAAGATTTTACTACCTTCTCAGATTGCTTCTCAGCCATCACAGAACGCCTATCAATTCTAAACTTAGCAGCCAATGACAAATCCAAGGTACTCAGTGTAACAAGGGACCCCTACTTCATCCTCCACCAAAAGTCAGATTACATCAAACAGATAGCTCAGTAAAAAGAAGACATATACTTGGGTAATACACTAGACCAAAATCTTAACATGCTATGTCATATAAAGAATACAGTAATGACAGCATACTTTAAGATGAGATCACTTTAAAACTTACGCCGTTTACTAGAAACCAAAGGCTTTAGAGCAGTTTCCAGTCAATCATCATACTGCACCAGGACTATGGCAACATCCTCTATCGAGGATTTATGTCAACGTCTTTTTGAACGGGTTATCCCTATTCGATAGTCAGGGCGACGTATAAACAAGCATTATACAATCATTGAGAATGTTTTTGTCTCCTGAATATCATTCAAAGAATTCTTCTGTTCAAGAAGATAAATAGTAGATATATTACCATATAGTGAGTGTTCTAGGCAGGTTACATGGGATTTTGCAAAGATATTGGCATGTCTGTTTCCAACAGCATCTCTGTGTTGCTTACATAGAGGTAAAAAACTTTTAAAAAACTATTTGGTGCCTACGCAAACTCCTAAATCCATGTGTTACCTGATGCAGCAGAGCAATTTTCCCTTGCGGGAGGTGCTTTTTTTTCTCTCTGCTCAGGGATTATAGTGGGTGAGTTCCCTAGATTGGACCGCAGTGTCTAACCAGGCAGTGGCAGGCAAACACCCTAACAAACCTGCGATTCTCAATTTGTAGTGTACCTGCTTTTGTGTCCATATGTGGTTTTGAAAATTATGTGGGGCCCGCACTATACGCTCCTTTACGCAAAAGAACTGGCAATCAAGGATTCACATGAAAACACTTACCCCGTCCAATGGTACCACCCATAGTGTTCAATTTGGACATCAATTTCCTCAGTTTTTTCCTTGGAGAGTCCTGGATTGGATCCCCCTTTTGTTTAGGGGAGGGGGGTGGGCTGCCTGGGAGCCGCTCTGTCTACAATTTGTGTGAGCAGAATATCGATTTTACTTTAAACTTTGGTTTCTCCTTATTCGCCTAACCCACATAAACCTTGAATAGGATTGACATAGTTTAGTTTGATAT